>LR049364.1:4210-15065 GCA_900607525.1 Apocyclops royi
CCCCCGACCCACAACCAAATTTGATCGTGGGTCGGGGGTACCCCTGACCCAGCCTATCGTGGGTTGGAGGTACCCCCGACCCACAACCAAACTTGATCGTGGGTCGGGGGTACCCCCGACCCAGCCTATCGTGGGTTGGGGGTACCCCTGACCCACAATAGGCTGCGACTGATTTCGTCGTGCGACAAAGTTTTACATGTAAAACTTTGTCGCAACAACCCACGATAGTCTGGGTCGAGGGCACGATAGTCTGGGTCGGGGGCACGATAGGCTGGGTCGGGGGCACGATAGCCCACGACGAGTCGTCGTGCGCTCGACCCAATGGTTATGTGACCGAGGCTTTACTGTATAACATTACAAAGCAAAAATGATTCCTACACTAAAACTTATTGAGTGACTTTAGTTTTTGCGAAAAACAGAGACGGTTACCAAATCTCCAACGGCGCTCAACTGGTTTGAGTGAAAGTGAATCGCGATCAGGAGGAGCATTTCGCCAAACGACGCAGAAAGGCCGGTAATCTGAAATAATTGCATCAGGTTTTGACGATGGGAAGCTTCAGCAAACGTTTCAGACTTACGCACAACCTTAGAGGAGAAGCTGGACAAGTTTGTCCATGAAAATAATTTTCGTTTATATTAATAATATGGGAAAACTTAGTCGCATACCTGCTCGTAGTGTTCGGCCTGGTCGACGAGCCAGTGGATCCAGGCAACGACTCGCTTTTCAGACTCCGGAGTGGAAATGAGTGAGTTGCAAGCGATGATCATACACAAGCCGAGGGAGACAAACTTGACGCCGGCGGACGTGGCGGGTGCCTGGCAGGTGATCAGATCGAGGATGCTGGTCGACTCCTCTTCCGATAACCTAACGAAAAGAGACCAAAAACTATCGTCGCGTGTCATGAAGGACAGTTGAATGAGGGATCGTTTTGTTTGCTCTTTTTCGAGTTTGTGGAACTAGACTGTATCTTACTTGAGTCCGGCAATGCCGCGAAGTGCGGTGTAAAGGCGAAGCAGAGCTGACCCTCGAATGACAAGCTTTTGAGAAAGTGAAACGTGTCTCGACTCGTATTCTCGAGCAGAGGTCACGATAGATCGCAAATGTGTTAATAGGTGAGCTCGAAAATCTGCCAGCGCACCCTGTAAACATAGAACATATCGTATGATACGACTAAGCTGTCTTACTAGCATGAACATGAAAAAATTTCTTTATTTTCAAATCTATCAAGCATTTCATTCGTAACACGTATTTGAGCGTAAAATAAGTTTTATGAGACGGTGAAAAGTTAGGGAAAGTGATATTAATTAGTTTCAGTGATAAGATACTCAAGTTGCTAATTTATAAACTTCTTTAATTGATTGGGAGTTAAAAGTGGACCCGGGCTAAAGAATTTTATTTCTCTCCCTTCTAAAACTGGGCTCAAGCCGACTGGACACGGAGGTTTATGCGCTAAGAATTTACAATTACACAATAGACGAACATCTCGTTTTGATAAACAGTAAGACACGTCTAGACACAACCAACACTAGGGTTGGTATTCGCAAAAGTTCTCACGAAAATTCATGAATTTTTTTTGCGTCTAGATTATCCTGAGTTGAATAATAATATAATATTACACACAAGATACGATAATTATCGTCAGTTTATCATTATTACATGGTCTCATATTTCTTACCTCTTGATGCTTCTTTTTTGCATTTCTCATGAAATACGAAATCCACGATCGGACCTGGTGGTCAGTTCCCAGAAGTAAACTTGACATAAACGAAACGAGGTCGGCTGCAAGGTAAACAAGATTGATTTGTCATTTTTTAACGTCACATATTTGAAAAGCTAACGACTAAATGTGTGATAAATATGTTAATGTCTCCTCTGTTAAAACTGACGGATGAATTAAATTTTTACTTGATTTATCCTCCAGTGCGAGCAAGATTACCAACGATGGCAGACGACAAGACTCAATACAACTGGTTTGCACAGGCAAGATCTAAAAACAAATGGGACAGATTTGTGGCATGATAACGTGGTTGCGCGTGAAAGGGGAACACTCACAACTATTAGTTATAAGTTGCGCGCATTCCGTACCTGAGAAGGATTCATTTTACAGAGAAGAAGTAGCGCTCGCTGACGTACAGCATTGCAATTGACATCGTCTTGCTTGTCACCGTTCTTAAGGATGTGACCGACGACTGTAATTAAAAATTGTCTTTATTGTCAAACTTGTCTAGCTTTTCATTCGTAACGCGGTTTTATGTTTTACTGTATTGATTTCAGATTGCTACTCAAAAATTTGAGTAAAAAAAAAGAAGCGACGTTGCAAAAGATAAACTTGAAAACGTCTCTCACGTCAGCATGAGGCCTTACCGTCTCGGAAAGAATCAGGCTGGTTGGCGACAATATGGCAGATCACTTCAGGGCCATATTTGAATCTCAAGAGGGCTTCGGCCACTTCGGCTGGTGGCAGCAAGTTGGGAAGCTCGGCCATGGCGGTAGCGAGGACGTCACAAACCTCTGGCAGGTAAACCTGATGATAGAAAACAAATTACAGTTTTGTGTTGATTCAACAACGAAGCAAAAAAAAAAAAAAAAATCTTGCTCTTCGGTGCTGCCAGAAAAAAAATCTACTCAAATCTGTAGAGGGTTATTCTGAAATTTCAATTTATAATGAATTCCATTAAATCTGGCACAACGAATGTAGGCAAAACTAAGCTAGGGTTGAAAAACTTTTTTTTACCAAATGATCAAAAAGTTCCGAGACTTTGATGACAAAATTATTCGTCGCTACGTCGTCGTCTTTAGGAATGGCCGACACCTGAAACAGATCAGCGAGTACGTCAAGTAGGATGTCTCGTCAAAAGGTGTAGAAAAAAATTGTCTCTAGTCTTCAACGGACTGTTTCACCAGTATAGCTTAAAAGCTTACAAAGCGTCGAGAAAATTTTGTAGATAAAAATTATTTCCGACAATCTGAAAATTTTACAATGTATGAAAGATAAAGCTAATAGGCACCACATCAGATTTTTATGAAAAAGTAATTGTAATAATTTTTAATTGGACCTGCCCCATGACGGCAACAAGTTCAGCCAGAACCAATCGGAGTCTTCTCATCGCGTCGCTCCTCTCAAATTCGAGCGCCGGAGCGAGATTCAGGCTCGGAACGAGGACGCTGTCGATGGTTGATGATCCGAGCTTAGATCGGAGTGAAATTTCTTTCCGGACATCGTGTTCGAGGGCTTGAAAGTCAATCGAAAGAAGAGACACGAGAGAATTTACCTACAAAAAAACATTGCTTTGTAAGTCGGCAGAGAAACTTAACTTTGAGAGGTATAGTTGGTTGGCCGCCTTAAACTTTCCTTTCATTCGTTTTATTTTCATTTCGAAGAATTTGCTTTCGTGCAATCAAGCTTGGGCGTCGTGTACTTACCAATTCGATTCTTGATAAAATACGTAGCACAGACGACCTTTCATCCTGACATTTGGCTGACTTATCGAGTGAGGCGATCAAACTCATGCGAACCAGAGACGTCAGAACTGAATTGAAAAAGAAATGGTTGTGGAAGCAGCAACAACAATGAATACATGTTACGTTCGTAGTTTATAAGACAACCTGGTCGTAGTTCAACATCAGAGAATCCCTCCAAAGTTTCCACATCCAAGGTCTGGATAGCTCGAAAAACCCTTGGGGAAATCCTCGGAACATCCATGACCACTCTTTTTTTTTACAAAGATACGACAAATTCAATTGTTTTGTTAACGATTAATCTCAAGCGCTTCAGAAGAAAAACAATAGTATCTATTATATTAGAAGTCCGTGCCAGCCTTCATTCAAGCCAAGGGTATCTATTAATGGAATTGGAAAATGAGTTGTAGCAAAGGAGTTGTGCAGAATCAAAGATAAATAAAAAAATATTGATATTAAGTTGCATTTCTAAAGAGCTCCAAATATTTCTTCGCCTGGAGCTTTTCATCATTCAAAAAATATTCATTTTAGTCACAGACAGTATTTGGTGAATTTTGATGTTTTTAACTCATCTGGCATCACTGTGAAGTTTTTGATTGATCCTTCGATCCTGAACTAAATTGTTGGTGAATTTTTTCCCATGATGTGAATTCGTTGTGGGTAGATTAATTGACCTTAACTCAGAGAAGATTGTGCATATATTTCTACCTCCCCATTCCCACGAGGTAACATACTGGGAAAGTCTTAAAAGAGCCTTATTTACGATACACTTCGACGGCTTATCAAAGACGCTATTCTTCTGTCTAAAATTGGAGTATTAAGTTTGGACTTGTATCGTCTATTTGCCACTACATTTTAGGATTGACCCTAGAAATGAAGTGCAAAGGCTGCGGTTCGACTGACATTGACGTCGATCCTGCCAGGGGCGACTCCGTGTGTACTAACTGTGGATTGGTTCTTGAAACTGGAATAATCGTTTCTGACATCCAGGTGCGAAATAGAAAGTCATCAAAGTGTAACAGTGTTCTTAAAGTCATGATATCACTCTTATACCTTGTATATCTATAGTTCCATACTGTTTCCCTAAAATTTTTCTTATTTTCATGACAGTTCGAGGAAAATGCTCACGGTGGGGCCTCAGCTATTGGGCAGTTCGTCTCGTCAGACTCCAAAGGCGGCGGAAACTTTGGCGGAGGAGGCAAAATGGGAGGTGGGGGTGGATATGGACAGGTATGGATTTTCAAGTGCGAAGTTACGCGCCACATAAGCGCTGAGTAAGTTAAATCCTAAAAGAAAACCAGTAACTCCACCTTAAAAAAGTTAAGGACTAGATTAACCTCTTAGCGAGAAGGTATTGTTTCCTAACTACCCTATCGATTTCAGCTGACGAATGCGTTGGGACGTGAAAGCCGCGAGACGACTCTGAGAAACGCGCGAAAGAAAATTGAAGCCCTCGCGCATCAGGTACCAAAGCTCATTTTTTTTCGCGAAAAGTCACGTTTATTATGTCAGTTTTTTTAATGGGACCTTATTATTGGTTTTAGCTCTCCCTCCGTCGCGATCGGATCGACATGGCATTTCAATTTTACAAACTTGCGTTGGCAAGAAATTTAACTCGGTAAGTGAAAGATATTGAAATTTTTTTTCTTTTTTCACAATTAAAGACTTGTCGTACAATTTCATAGCTGGGTCAGAGTAACGTTTTTATCGTTTTTTCTTATCAGAGGACGCAAGCACACGCATATCATTGCGGCCTGCCTGTACATCACCTGCAGGACCGAGGGCACGTCGCATATGCTCATCGATTTCAGTGACATTCTACAGATCGACGTCTACGAGTTGGGTCGCACCTATCTGAGGCTGTCTCAGGTAATCGGGGTTCCGATCCGGACAGACTTACTACAAGACAGCTTTTGGACTTTCGACATCTAAGCCTAAAAACATCTGAAAGAATCTTGACCTTAAAACTTTTTTTCCACTTAGGCTTTATGTATCAACATTCCGGCAATGGATCCTTGTCTCTACGTCATGAGATTCGCGCACAAATTGGAGCTTGGCGAAAAGACACACGAGGTCTCGATGACAGCTCTGAGACTTGTCTCGAGAATGAAGAAAGATTGGATACACTTTGGACGGAGACCATCAGGTTAGTCTGGTTTGCTTCCATCTAAAAAGTTCGATTTCCAAGGAGTTCAATAGTTTATCTTTGCTTGTAGGTCTCTGTGGCGCTGCGTTGTTGATAGCTTCTCGTTTGTACGATTTCAATCGAAGCATCGACGACATTGTCAAGATCGTGAAGCTTCACGAGAGTACGGTCAGGAAGAGGCTCAACGAGTTCGGCGCGACTACCACAGCTCTCCTCACCATAGGTCAGTTCGGCAAAATCGTCGATAGTTTATGACGGGGTGGAAAAAAATCAAAGATAGAAATGGACTAAAAAATCGCAGTATTTCATTATTGAACAAAAAATTCGCACATTTAGTAATGGAACAGGTCATCGTGATTTCAGACGAGTTTTCAAACGTCGACCTGGAAACAATGACGGAGGAGGAAGACCCTCCGTCGTTCAAGGCTGCTCGAAAAAAGGACAAAGAGCGACTGCAAAAACTGGAAAAATGTGGAGTCCTCGATAAAGGTTACAGTCACCTCCGCGAAATATACTTGCGTGAGTTTTCATGAAAAGAAGTAAAGCTGATTTTTACATTTAATTCGAATTCCCCTTGTTGGTACAGAACTTAGCGAGCTCGAGCAAAAAATCGAAGGCGAACTCGAAAAACTCCGGAGCAAGCAGCTCAGGAGCGGATCTCAAAAGAAGGCCGTCCGCGTGTCCGAAGACTCGCGGTGAGTATTTCCGTTCGCACGCAACATTGCTCGACGTTTTCGGGTCACCAGACTGAGATGATTTTTGTTTTTCCAGGAGTGACTCGGAGGAAGTTCGAGAGTCGCGTGAGACGGATGCCTTCATTGCTCAAGAAACTTTCGAAACAATCAATGAAATTGTCGGTGAGAGCGACCGTAACCTTATGCCGCCGCCTTCGTCATCGTCGTCAAAATTTGCAGAAGCGCCCGGGCTGGGACTCAAAAGTAGCATTCAGGTACCAATGTCATAAACATTTTGATCGTATGAAACGACTAAGCTGTCCCACTTCCAAAAAAAATCAAAATTTTCGTTGCCAATAAACTGATCCAACTGTTCAATCGTAACGCGGATTTTCGCGTAAAATAACTTTAATAACATTGACTAAAGGTGTTGAAAAAAAATCATCACAATATTAAAGATGCTTGAAAAAAATTGAATCAGTTTTATCGAAAGTCATCAGTTCAATATACATTCTCTAGGAATACCTAATGCCTGTCAAAAACGATTCGGCGTGTGATGACAAATCTTCACATCGGGATGCCAAGACATCACATCATCACCACCATCATCATCACCGGCGACACGAGCCTCTAGAAGAAGAGAACGAGGAGTTAGATCTGACTGGAATCGATGACAACGAGATAGGTGATTTGAAAGTTTTTGGGTTCAGACAGATAGGGTTGGGTTGGGTTTAAGAAGTGGATTCACCAAAGACGATTTCAGTATTCAAAGTTGTGGCGATTATTTTACGCTAAAAAGCTCGACCAGGATTTTAGGAACTAAAAATTTGCTTTTTAATGAAGTTGGACAGATTAATAGCATCATATGATATTCAAATCATTCAACTCAGATGGCTACATCATGAATGAGAAGGAAGTGGAGTACAAGACGATCATGTGGATGAGGGTGAACTCAGACTACCTGAAGGAGAAAGCGGCGAAGGAGGAGAGGGAGCGGCTGGAGCGAGAGGAGGCTGAAAAGGAAGGAAAGCCCGTCAAGAAGCGTAACTCGTACAAGAAAAAACCCAAACCCGAAAAGGGTCAAAATCAAACCGTCATTGAAGGTCAGTTCATAAAAAAAGAGAATACGCAAGATTTTTAGATAAGTCAAAAATATACGACATTTTTTTCAGCAATTGAAAAAATCGTTCAGGAAAAGAAAATTTCGACAAAAATCAACTACGACGTTTTGAAAAGTCTTGGCGCGCCGGTCAATCCTAAATCGAATGACAACGAAATGTCATCGCGATTAGGGGTAAGCAAGTTAAAATGGTTAGTTACCGGCTCATGCACACAAAGTTTATCACTCAGGTTTGTTTTCCTCTTTTCACTTTAGCTTGGCGGAGAGTCCATCTTTGGTCAATCGCCCATCGCAAGTCCGGCGAACGCTTCTTCTGTGTTCTCACCTGCGGTAAGCCATTTTTAAAATCTGAAATTGTTGTAATTTACTTTAAGTCTCCTTTTGTGCAAACGAGTATTTCTCATTACACCAGGAAGATTTTGTTGCACATTTTTTTTTTGCTATACCGCCCGGGAATTATCGCTTGTTACGCAAAAGCCTTGACACACCAACTCATAGTTTTATTTTTAATTGAAGTTCTTTCAGATTTGGGTGGGTATTCACAAAAATTCTGACGAAAATCTAACGATATTTCTTAAAATTTTCGTCGTATCTATGTTGTCTTAAGCTAAATGAATATGGCTGTTAAGACTTCCACGAGTAACTAGTAAGATTAAGGAATTTTCTTAAGATTTTCGTAAGAAATTTTGTGAATAACCACCCTGACACTCCATACAATAATTTGAGCGATAGAATTTTTTTTATTTTCAGGCCTCAACCTCAAATTTTTTGAGTCCCGCCGTGTTGCCGACAGTCTCTCCGAAAAAAGAATCGCAATCCAAATCTGATGATGCGAAGAAAAAGACAACATCTGCAGGTTTGAACTTTTAAGCTCGTCGCTTAGACAAGTACAAAATAAATTATAGCACGTAAGTTCGTATTAGATTGATAGCGGAACCATATTCAAAATTTCCATTTAAACCAAATACACCTTCGTGGTTTTTTTAGATAAAGTGGATCCTCCAGTCAAGCGTCAAAAACTTGACGGGCCGCCCGAAGAGGAGCTTCCCGATGCTCCAAAAGTGATTGTTGAAGAAGGGCCAGTCGTTCCAGAACCAACTGACGAGGATCATTTGGTAAAATTCAGAAGAGAAATGACAGAAGCTTCCTGGGTCTTCTGGTGGCGCAAATCATGTTTCTCGATAGATTCTAATATCTAATAACCGTGAAAGGGGTTTCGTTGAATTTCGTACACATTTTCGTGTGCTTTCATACGGTCACGTATTTTTTAAATGCAGAAATCTCATTCTTGAGCCGTGATATTTTTGAAATGCTAAAGGGTTTGTTAAACGTTTTAACTTTAAAAAAAACGTCAGTTGATAAGTCGTGAAATACCAGGACTTAATTTGCCTTTACGTTAAATTTTGAGAGAGAAAAAATTCGGATATGTAATCTTAGTCATCTTTCAGGATGAAGAGGATGACTTTGACGAAGATGAAGAGGGAATTTTGTCGGCTAGTCAGTTACTGCGACAACATCGAGCCAATGAATTCGAGGAAGAAGAATTCGACGACGAATATTACTGACCCGTCGACATTTGTACTATGGGTAGTACCTTTCGTCCACCAAATAAACGTTTTCACGGAAGTTGAGATAGAGATTGTCCGTCAGTATGTTCGGGCCGACCTGTTTTTCTAACTTAAAGTTAACAAAGTCTGTCTTTTAATTCATGCAGTGTTATCTAAATAAATTATTGACTTTTACCAAATAAACCTGTTTCTAAAATGCTTTAAAATTTCAAAATTCGAGCGAAGCTTGACTATAGTTTGGTTTTCTAGTCACGATGAATTTTAACTTGAAGGAGGATGAGTTGATGCAGACAGAAAAACAAAAGTGTCTGAACATTTTATTGAAAAACCATTTTGGCCAAAGAGAAATGCACTTCAAGGATTAAAAATTGGAGATGGTGAAAAATTATTCTGTCCATCGATGCGTGCAGTGAACGTTCGTGCAAACGTAGTAAAGTCGCATTTCTTCTTCGGCTCTTCGAGACTCGGCCTGTGACGAAATAAAAAATTAACTTTTCAGTGACTGAGTTATGAGACTACGGATATTTTTCCAGAGCGTTTGTGATATAAACACAAAAAAGAAAGACTCCACTAATTACAGTGGTTGAACAAATCGCCCAAAAATAATCTCTTGTCGCAAGGGGGGGGGGGGGGGGGGGGGGGGGGGGGGGGGGGGCGGGGGGGGGCGGGGGGGGGGGGGGGGAAACGACNNGCGGGGTTGTATATAAAAAAAAAAAATAAACGCCCCGAAAAATAGCTGGTGTTACAAACCCCCCCCAAATATATAGTCCCCCCCCCCCCCCCCCCCCCCCCCCCCCCCGCGAACATTGAAAGTAATAGAAGTGCTTCTATATATAATCAGGATAATGTATTCCGAATTTTTTTTATACAGATATTGCGTAAAGATATATTTTGCGAATGCTTTGTTAGTTGGGTAAATTTTCAAAACTACGTTTGACAGAATTCTCAATTGTTATGAGCTTCTGTGTCTTGACAAAAAAACTTGCTTTACAAAGTATATGGAATTATGAATTGGATTAAGTTATGACCAAAGGAGAGAGAGTTAATGTGATTCGTCTAATTTAACGAGCAAGGCAACAACGAACGCATTTTAACAAGTTTACTTGATTAGATCAATGTTATAGAAAAAAAATACTTAAAAAAGACGAACAATACTTTAAGAAGAAATCAAATATTTCACTGGCTTATACTTTAAAAAGGAAAACGTTCATTAGTCAATTAAAATACTATATTTTTTAAACATGGCATATGTTCAGGCTGTTAAAACTGAAGTTTTCTCGGGGTAAAAACGTCAGAATTGGATAATAAAATGAAATTACTTCTGAGTCTGAATTAGATTTCAGACCACCTATGCGTACACAGAGAGTTTGTACACACGTAGAACAATTTCATCGAGTGTTCGGCTTTCCGTGTTTGAGCCTTGACACGACCGAGTTATACATGAGAGAAATTTAGACTCGGATGCCATCGCACAAAATTCAGTGCTTGGTTTGTAAAAGAAGATATTAAGGCAAATTTTCGAATTTGAATAAGCTAAAAGTGAGTCTGATAAGGTATTACGTTTCTAGTAAAGGAAAAAAATTGTATTTATTAACAATACTACCTTTTATGAGACAGTCTTAAGCTTAAGCCTGGTTTCAAAATTGGAGCTATTGGGACAGGCAATGTAGAGCAGCAAAAGTTTAAACAGATGTATCCAACGACAAGGGTATTTTTTGGCAGCAAATATTTTTATTTTGTGTACCGAATGGTCTAGCATTTTTTTTTTTTTTTTTTTTTTTTTTTTTTTATAAAAAAGGGGTTTGCCTTTTTAAAACAAAAAACGGAAAAAAAAAAGATGGGCGGTTTTTGAATTTGGGCCCCGGGTGGGGGGGGGTGGTGGGGAGG
>LR049421.1:0-23655 GCA_900607525.1 Apocyclops royi
AGTCCGAGAACTAGTCCGAGAACTAGTCCGAGAACTAGTCCGAGAACTAGTCCGAGAACTAGTCCGAGAACTAGTCAGGGAACTACTCCAAGAACTCGGACTAGTTCTTGGACTAGTTCTCGGACTAGTTCTTCTTGTACTAGTTCTCAGACCAGTTCTCAGACTAGTTCTCGGACTACTTCTCGGACTGCCTCTCGGACTAGTCCGAGAATCTGCCTCGTTATGCCTACCTCATTCTCGGCCTCAATCTAAAATTTCACCAAAAACCAAATATACAATCTGGTTTTCCGGTCCGAGAACTGGTCCGAGGACTGGTCCGAGAACTAGTCCGAGAATGAGCGAGGCATCGAGGCATCGAGGCACCGAGGCACTTTTAAACGGCCCCTATTCTGATTGGTTAATGCTAAATCTGGACTTTTTGAGCCGATGGCATGGATTTGATGTTTGAAGGTTTGATTGTGAGCTAAAGTATTTAATATTGAACAAAACTGGAACTAATAAACAACTTATAATTTTTAACTCAAACTGATCTTCATCATTGACATGATCTCAGTCTGAGTTGAGTTAAAATAGACTGTTTTAAAGGTCTAATAATAAAATGGATGGCAGTGTTGTGATGGAAATGACCACGACCCTAAGAACCATGCTACACAGAGCTATGAGGATACTAAGGTAATGATTATGAAGGCTCTGTCACTCATTACATCAGACCTTTCATTACAGGATTGAAAGGAGACACGGGAGTGCAGTTCCTGTACAACATGGGAACAGACATCTTATGTATTGACTAGGAGTTATTCAGGAGAATAGCCCCAGACACTACACCCCTTAAGCTACCTTATCACCAGAGAGAATTCAATGATGGATTAGATTGCAAGTTGAGAGTCAGAGGTTAGTGTGGCTTGTGTATCTCTATGTATGCTGGGAAGAAAAAGTAGACACCCATTATATGTGGTACAGTGAGAAATAAATGAATTTTTATTGAGGCTTACAAAAATGTCTTACTGGTATGAAAATGTCCAAGTGTTGTCAAATAGTTCACTGTACCACAGATGTAGCATATTGTTTAAATAGTGTGAGAACTATACTAATTTATAGGTGCCTACTAGAGAAGGTCGAGACTGAGAAAAAGGCCTAATGGCAATTAGTCCGTAATGTACTAATGTCTGGGTAAAAAGTAACATTTGAGATTAAATTTTGTTCAAACTGGTCCACGAGCGAGTTTATGAACTATTCCTCGAGCCCGTCCATTAAAGACCCAGGCACTGAGGACATTTAAAATGGGCCCACAATTTCTGGAGATAATTTATTTTTTTCAGCGTTTACTAAAACTAACTTGGTATTTCAATGCTTTTTGATTTTCACATCCATATTCACAAAACAGTTAACCGAAAAATGTATTTTTGAAATTTCCGATTTTTTTGTGTCCCTATTTTTTCAATATCCTTTCTGTTGCAGTTGTAATCTATTTTACAAAATCCTTGAAAATCCATTTCAGATTTTGATAAAAGGCCTTTGAGGTATATTCAATACAGTTCATGTACAAAAAAAAATCTCGCTTATTACTTGAGACCAAACAGAACGGTGATGCACCCAAGATTCGTAACGTAGGGTAGTCAGTTGGCAAATTTACATTTTATATTTTCATAGCACGATCGTAGTACATATCTTTAATATACAATTTTTGGCTGAAGTTTTTTTTCCTGATGATACCAAAGTCAATGAGAATTAGAATGTAAATGCTACAGGGTTCAAGAAAAAGGTTTTTAAATTTGTGCGTTGCCCATTGCAAAATATGTAAGTTAGTAAGGAAATTTCGAAATTGGAAATGTGTTGAAATATCCCTTCGAATATAATTACTCTCAACCATGATTTGTGGTTGGTCACTTCGCCACTTTTCTCATTATCTTCTTATGATGCTGTCTTGGTGCAAAAGTATTAGTTAAAGCAGGCCATATCTTTAGTATACAAGATTTGACTGGGGTTTCATTTAGAATTTTTAATAACAAGTGAAACCCACTTTCAAATGTTGTGAAAATTTAGAGTGTAAATATTTTGGTATTCAAGAAAAAGCTTTTGAAACTTGCGTGTTATGTGTTAAGAAATCATCAAAAATGTATGTTCACAGGTAAAGTGGGTAAGTGGCCAAATCTTGCTCTCAACTGGCAACAAAATGTTTCAGTGTGCGTCCGCCTCCCCCCCCATATTGCGAAATAAAAACGAGTATGAAGGTTCTTTTATTTGATACTCATCACAAAAGAAAAAAAGAAAGAATTCCATTTAGCAAGATTGATTCCACATAAAGATTGATTGATTGATTGTACATAAAGACCAACACCAAAGTGCAATTAACATTTTTCTTTAATAATTAAAAACGATAAATTTTCGCGTTCATCAAAGAAACAAGAATTAGGGTGACGAGAAACTTGACCCGGATGGTTCCAATCATTTGCTAATACTGAGAGCATTTCGCTACCTTGCCGCATCCCAAATTCGACGAATTAAAGACGGAATAGAATACATCGTTTAAAAGTGGTCCGCGAACGACAAAACTTAGCAATTTAGGGGCAATTAAATTAAACTGTTGTTGCTTTGAAGCAACATGAATTTTCTTTAAAAATTTGGCCCTTCTTAACCAGAAAAGTTGATTTAATTTCCAAATGATTGGGGTTAATTTGATAAAATATTTTTCCAGCTTCAAAGTCATGCATGATGGTATAGACAACGAAATTTCATCACAATTTAAGAGTTCAAAATGAGCGGGTTCCAAGATGATGAAATATGAAACTGGCCGGGGTGGGTTAGGGGAGTAATACCCCTTGGTATGCTTGTTAATGAGAAACTTGGTGTTACAGCGCATAATTGGCAATTTGAAATTTCGACATCTTGACACCACAGGATAACAACAGTACACGGATGAATGTACATGGGTTACAATTTTAGGGGGGGGGGTCATTTTTACAATTAAGGGGAGGGTAACAGATTACAGATTGAAAGAAAATTTTACATCTAGTGATTTAACAATGGGAACTGATATGAGGTTAGTAGAGTGTTGTTAAAGAGTTACATTAGGGTGCAAAAACACGGATTGATAAAATGAGCAAATACTTTGTTTTACAGACGATGATGGATAAAAACTGTATTCTCAAAAATATGTGGACCCCAGAAACTTGTACAAAACATTTTATGTAAGTAGGAATGTGTAAGAAAAGAAGTCTACGAAAATGGCATTCACAAATTTCCCTGCTAGGTGAGATGAGAGAAAAAAAAAATGGATAGGCCATTTTGTGGGGGTGTTAGTTTTACTCGCAAAAATTAGTTCCACTAGAGTAGGTCGTTTTTGTTTTCAGAAGAGTTCGCTGACGTAGCCTAGAGTGTTTTACAAAATACAAACTAAAAAATATTATAAAATGGGGTGACTTATCAACAGATTAAAAGTATAACCAGTGCAAATAACAATTTTTCTTCAGCAAAAAAAAAAAAAAAAAAAAAAAAAAAAAAAAAAAAAATTTTTAATAAAAAAAAAAAAATTTTTTATAAAAATATAAAAAATTAAAAAAGAAAAAATTTTTTAAAATAATAAATAATAAATTTTTTTAAATTTTTTTTTTTTTTTATATTTTTAAATTTTATTTATTTTTTTTTTTATTTTTTTTTTTTTTAAAAAAAAAAAAAAAAAAAAAAAAGGAAGAAAGAAACTTTTTAATGAATCAGCTCAAAGTTTGTTATCAAATGTTCAAGATTCTCTCAGGCCGAATTTGGATGAGTCCACCTGCTTCTTGTACTGTTCCCACCTGTAAAAAGGTAATACAAGTTGTACAGGTAAGTTGCCCTGAAACATTAAAGTTTTTTATTCTTATCTTTTTTATTACAGCTTACAATAGTCGGAAGTTTTTCGTTAAAAGGTTTTGACATTAAACTAAAATTTTAGGAATATAGCAAGCTCCTACAGAGACTCGACGATGAAAACCTTAAAAGAACCTTGGCCAAGAAAATTACCTTGGTTCATCCGATTCGTGAGTGAGCCACCTGATCCCGGCTTTCGTCTCGAGCTCTCTCAGGTCACACCACGTCTCGTATTTGTCGAGCCAAGGATGAAAGAGGGATTTGTCGACAGAATAACGCTTGCGGCTTTTAACCTGTCAAAAAAAAAATCACAAGAAATGTAAAAAAAAAAAAAAAAAAAAAATCAGTGACTACAACGAGCGAGAAGTTTCGTAAACTGTATTCACATAAATTCTTAATATCAATATCGACAGTCAAGTAAAAGTTATGAAATTTCTTAAAATTTTTCTACGAAGTTCTGTGAATTTACATTTTGGAGTCAATTTCTAAAAATCTTTGTTACGATCAAAAAAGCTAGACTGCTAGATCACTTTCTTTTTATTAATGTAACGGGACAGCTTGGTTTTCTTTACCTGAAGGAGGTTTCCAATGAGGTCAGTGGCTTCGGACGTGATCTCCTTCCACGGGTGCGGCGGGTACATGAAAGCGGCGTTCTGGATCTGCTCGGTGATGTCTTCATCTTCATTGAATGGGAACGTGCCAGACAGACTCACCTGTCAAGGACACGAGAACAGGTAAGTCCACTTCTCCATTGATTAAATAATCAAAATTTCTTACGAATTTTTTTTTTCAAATTCTAATCGGTTATCTTAGATGCCTGCTGACAACTGCTGAAGAACTTATGAATTTCGTAAGAAATTTTGTGAATACCTAAGTGCTATACTTGAATAAAATGTTTGAAATTTACAACGCTACTAGAAAAAAGGCAATTTTAAGCGAAAAATTCTCGGTAATGGATGAATTTTATAAAAAAAATTGCAATCGAATCGAATGGGGAAGCAACAAACTGACATTTTATAGGCCAAATATGCTCAAGCATATCTTAGGTGTCTTAGACGTCTTTGGCGTCTTAGGCGTCTTAAAATTAACATGAATGTTTAAATGTGAAGAAAACCCAACCGCTTTTTCAAATGTTTTTATTTGTTTATTTTTTTAAAATTATACTCTATTAATTGGCTAGTGTGTCAAGTTTGAAAATATTTTTAAGTGTTTGTAGCATCTAGCGCCATCTACAAAACCATAATCGTAATTTACTATTTTTTTCTTTTTCTGCGATTCGCAAATATTTTCAAATGCTCCAATCTTTATAAATCAGATTAGAACTTTTTTTTATTATTTTAATTTATTTGTTACTCTTTATAAACCTATCGTGTCGCTCATTTTTTAAAGTTCACTACATATAGACTGAGTTGCATGAAGCTAGGTTGGCTCCAACTTACATAAATAATAACTCCTGTGCTCCACATGTCAAGACTCCGGTTGTAGCCTTTGTTTCTCAACACCTCCGGAGCAAGGTATGCTGGAGTTCCGACGACACTCTTTCTGAAACTTTTTTCACCAATGATACGAGCAAAACCGAAATCACACAATTTCACCTGAAAACAAAACAAAATTAAAATCATCAACAATCGAATCGGAAATTTTTCAAACTCAAATTTGGCGCCGTCCTTTGAGCCTTGCAAAGTGAGAAAAACCTAACCTAACTTAACCTTTTCTAACCTTTTGCCTTGGCCCACTGATGCACCCAAAAAATAATAATATGTCATTTTTAGGGGGTCAGAGGCTCTTTTAAACAATTTACAAATTATTTTACCATAAGTTAGACCACTATGATAATAACAACGTTTTTTTTACAATGTGGGAAAAGGAAGACTTGAGACTGTAGTTAACGCTAACAAAAAAGGTTTAATTTACAATGAAGTCCCTCAAAAGACCAAACAGAAACTGACCATTGTTGCCAAATGTAGAGTTCTTATCCCAGATTTAGGAATCTGGCAACATTGGTAAGTCACCAACAGGCTTTGGAAAAATGTTTAAATTTTGATGTGAAGTTGAAAGTACGAGCTCACAAAACCTCGTAAAAAAGTCGAAAATAAGTTATTGCGAATTTAAGCTTTGAAAAATATTTTTTCTCTTCTCTTAAATGGATAGCTTTGTGAAATCGTACAATTAAGGATTTGGATGATATTTTCATTGTGTTAGTATTCAATGTCTGATGAAATGATTTGCAGCTCCATCAAAATCCGAATTGATATTCACAAAACTTTAAAGCACGGGTTGATATTCACCAAACCTCAAACGTTTTAAAGCTTAAAACACAAATCAGCTGTCCAGGTCCCAATTGGATAAAATAAATTGGTAATGAACTTATAAAACTTACGACATTTTAACGTGATACATCTACAAATCGCCAAATAATTTCTGGTACACGACAAGTTGTTGGTAATCTGATTTTTATAGGATTGATTCACCGTTTAAATGCTTAAGTTGTAAAATATATCTGTGCACGGACAACAGGTCACATATTAAACATGGAGTGAACACAGTCAAGCAATAGAAGCAACTTGCATTGTGCTTCAAACTCAATTTAGAAATTGCGAAAAAACTCGTGGTAGGGAGAATACATAAAAAGTTTTGTCGCAGAAGATGGTTACTCTATGCAAAAAATTAACCACCGAACTATGAAGAAGTGTAGAATATTTTTTACACAAGTTGAAACTGGTCATATCATTTCATCAATACCTATAAAGCCAGATTGATAACTTAATATTTTCAAAATTTTAGACGTGATAAAAAAACCCTTTTTGTTTCATACAAAATGTATTCAATTCTTTTGAAAGCACAAAAAATGGCTCTGAAAATGTAATATGACATTTGATAAAGGTCAACTGAAAAACCAACTTCAGTGATGCCATTAGGTTTTCAAACAAAAATAAATCAAATCCAACCTAACATTTGAAAACCTTTTATCTTTTTTTTTTTTTAAATATATCTCCAAATTCATAGATAAAATTCACCAAGCGTGAAATTCGATTTAAACCTTCATATATTTTTGACAAAATTTAAAATCAGCTAAAAATAATTTTAGATTTTGAATTAGATGGTAGCCTAACCTTATTCGGGTTTAACAAAGCCAGATAGGGTGAAAAGGCCTATAACTTTGGCATTTTTTTGGTTTAAGACATGCAGTATGAACTCAGAGCGAACCTAACATAACCTAACCTACCGTAACACATCTAAATATACCAAATACGTCAGATCTTTCATAGGTAAGGTCAGGTAGGTTCTAGATGTGTATTTATCTAGTTGTTTGACAGATAAATTTGTACGAAAAATAACACAGACTTTCATTTACCTAAAAGAATATAATATCAGCCAAGATGGCGACCCAAGTGCCCTCCCCCCCCCACCCACCCACACGATAGTTGATAAGATACTACTTAAATCTATCGTTAGGTTAGATTGGATACAAATAGCGAAGGCAATTTTTGTTTAGATAAAAGAGAAAGATTTTTAAAGCATTCCAACTTAGATTCTACCTGGGAATCTGTAAAAGCTTGATGGCTATTGTCTCAAATTCAATGTTGGACACAAAAAAAGCGACTTTTACGTTTAAGCGATATGTACAATGCACCACGCAGTTTTAAACGAGTAGGTATGCTACGTTTACTAGGAGAAACATTTTTCATGCTACCGACAAACTATCTTATAAAGTCGGCTAGTACACGTAGCTTCTGAGAAAATAAAATAAACGAAAAAAAGGCATCAACAAACACGGACAAGCGAAAAATTAAAGGATGGCAGGCACACACAACTTAAGGTGAAAAAGAAAGAAAGAAAAGCATCCACGATAATAAATCATCGACCTACCAGTTAAAGAAAGACAATATATAAAAACCTTGGGCAAGACACACTGAAACAGGAGAGGAGAGAAGGAGGGAGAGAGGGGTGGAGGGGTTGGCTGCTGCGATTTGGGCAGGGTGACTAGCTCTGTGTGACGCTAATGTTTGGATCCTCGTCGAAACTCTCTTGAGGATAAATTCTGATGTTGGTTAGCCATCGCTGGCCGACTTTTTCTTCGAGGTCTTCTAAATCTTTTTTGCATTCGTCGTTTATGAAAAACGGGTCGAGAAGCGCCTCGTCGACTGTGTAACGTTGGTCGTGGTGGACCACCAAGCAATGCTAACACGTAACGTTATTTTTTTCAGAAAAAAATGTTGGTCTAGTGCGTTACGGTTGAGATTAACGCATGATTGAACCTTATCTTTGAGTTTTGATAGAGTTATATTCCAACTCCAGCAGTTAATTGTAAAAACGTTTAACGTCATTTCGTAAACAAAAGATAAGGCTTTTCGCGAAACAGCACATTCTTGGAATGTAGCCTCTATTCTTCATCCTATTTATAATTTACGAGCGTCAATACTTTTTAAAATGGACTACTGAAATGATCTAGTATTCGTTTCTATTTAATTGACAGATGATTCTGGCGTTTAGATGCGTAATCCGAAAAAGTTTAGACGTAAAAGTTTCAGAAATATAGCTTGGTATCATACGAAACACACTAACCTTTTTTTTCTAACTTTCATGACTCAAGAATACCTTGATGCAATTGATCGCTTGACCACTTATCGACTTCCACGGCTTATCAGGATACATAAAATGAGCATTTTTGATCTGGTCTTCAATGGCAACGTCCTCATTGAAAGGAAACTGTCCGGACAAGGACACGTAGATGATGACGCCCGTGGACCACATGTCCAGAGCACGATTGAAGCCCTTCTTTCGAAGCACGTGAGGGTAGAGGACCTCAGGTGCAAGGTAGGCAGGCGTGCCGACAATTGATTTCCGGAACGACTTTTTGCCGATTATTCTCGCATAACCAAAGTCACAAAGTTTGACCTTTTGTAAGCGGGAGAGAATATTTTTGTGCTCGAAAAGGCTCTAGCCTTTTTTAAAAAATTATCATTACTAAATACACGTGTGACCTTATTTTTTTTCTTTTTTAGATTAACTTTCATATTAAAATTTTAATTCAATTTATTTTTGGTTTTTGATACCTAGAAGGTCAGAATAATATTAATTATAGTAATTGAGTCTATTTCTAGATTTCTATTGTTATTAGTAATTTTAAAATTAAGAATTTTTTCAATGTTTTGCAAACCTAGGTCACAAAGTTTGCTAGTTTAACGAGGAAATACGACAATGATGACTTCAGAATTATCCAGCGGTAACGTAATTGGGGTAAAATGAGGTGAGAGGTAAGCTAGAGTCTAAGATTCCTATTGAAAAAAAACATGAGCTTTAAACTAAGCAAGCTATTTTTCTCATACAAACACTAATGTCTAATTTTTTAAATAAAAATACTTTCTATATCTAGTATCAATAAAATGACTATATTAGGTAACGAATGTCTAGCCCTAGTCTAAGTCTAGCTTTCTGTGTAACATGCAACTAAATAATCTCGAAACAACTCTTTGGACTTGGGGCTTCAGCTTTTGGTGTAGCTACATTCACATTAACCAATCAATACACTCGAATTTTTAAGTAAGCTACGGTGTTTGGTGCGAGGCTGGCTCACACATGGAATATAACGGTATAGCTTTTCAAATGCTACGCATTCCACATTCAAAAGTGTTAGTTCAGTTTAAAAAATAATTGTTAAAGTGAACACTTCAAAAACTTTCGTTTAATAACCCAGTCGATGCAAACTACACCAATTACATACGACGAGTGCTTTTTAACCAAGTTCATATTTCAATTTAAAAGTGATGATTAATTATTCAAGCTCTCATGTTAAAAAGTTGACTTTCATTCTGTGAAGACATTGAAAACAGCCACCCCATGCAGTTAATAAACTGAAGCTTCAATTTCAGCGACAATAGATGTCGCTAGTTGATCCTATTGTCAGTGAAAGAGAAGTTGTAAATCAAGTTGCTGTTTTTTTTCGAAGAATAAAACACAACATCAGAACCGCCAAGAACCAAGTAAAAGCGAAGTCGTAAAAAAGCTAGCGTCTTTTCATTAGAGAGGGTCTAAATTAAACCAACACGAAAAACGACAGATTAGTTTATGTGGGTAGTCTAAACTGCTCGAGATTAATTAAAACTTTCTCAGCGATACGTTTTAACTTAATTAGGAGGTTCTTAGGGGAGGGGACCAATTAGACGAAATTTTCCTTGAATAATAAATGAAAGTTTTTAAAAATGAAAATTAAGTATTGTGAAATAGTAGGGAACCAAGTTTAAGTATGGGAAACTGCTAAGTCATTGCTACTTGTCTCAACATATACATTCATGCTCAAAACGGTGGATTTCTTAAGAAGTGGTTTTGGCGGCCCATGCTATGTAATGTATGTTTTGTTTTTTTTTTAAATGAGAAAGCAACCTTTTACGAAAATATACTTAGCAAATCTTGTTAGTGTTTTTTTTCTGCTGTAGCAAAATGAAGCAGCTTACCTGAGGGAAGTCGGAGTCAGAGGAGAGAAGGACATTTTCAGGTTTGAGGTCACAGTGGACAATATTCTTGCTGTGCAGGTGCTTCAGAGCAACCAAGATCTGCAGATGACGTTATAAAATTATCAATCGTCAATATAAAACATATTTTATCAAGTTCTGAACTGTTATGTCCACCCAAAAAAAAAGTTCAGGTAACTTGTTTTGTGAGTTGCCAGTCAAATATCGTTTCAAAAATGAGACAGATTGAAATTTGTGAGGCAGGTGGCGACTTCAACAGGAACGTTTGGGGTGGTCTCAAATTTGATGTCAAACCGGAAAAATCTGAGTTTTGGGTAGAAAAATGCGACTTTCAGTGATTTGGCCAAACCTTTAGATTTAAAACTTTAGAACTAAAGCACTTTTAGTTCAGACCTGGTAGACCAAGAAACGAGTGATTCTCTCGGATAGACGACCTTGCTCGCTCGACAAAATCATTTCCAACATGTCACCTGTAAAAAAAACATCCCACCTGTTTATGACAGATGACACAATAAGATGACGACACATTATCCTTTCAATTCTTTATAAAAGTTTTTTTTTAAAGTTACCATATTTAACAAATAAAGCAGATTTTTTTTGAGAATTTTCTTTGTACACTTTAATTAGAGAGTGCTCAAATTGTTGATCATCATTTTTTTGTAGTTTAAACCAGGATCAATAAAGAATAGTTTTTCTCAGCATATTCATATGACATCATGGCATGCAGGTAATAAATAAACAGGCCATATCTTTAATAAACAAGATTTGTCTGAAGTGTCATTTGGAATTTTTTATCGCCAATGATACCAACTTCCATCAAATTAAAAAAAAAAAAAAACTTTAGTATTCAAGAAAAAAGCTCTTGAAATTTGCGTGCTATGAAATCATCAAAAATATATGTTCTCAGGTAAAGAAGCTAAGTGGTCAACCTATACTTTATAAATCTTGGTTTAAACTTATTTCACAATGGGAACACTTTGTAGGCTCCATTATTTTAGACTTTCTCGCTCCTGACAATTGTTTTGCATGAAGATAAATGAATTAAGTAAGTTTCCATCGACATAAGTTGTTAGGCACCAACTTGATACTGTAATCTTGTTTGGCACATCTGACATGAAACTCAAAGAAACAATGAATGGAAAGAACGTCACTGCGGAGTGATATCAAAAAATTTTATCTTTTTTTTTTTTTGTAAAGTATAATAAACTTTTTTAGTTCATTAATGGGTTCTCAAAATCTTTGCCTTTTTGAAGTTGGCGTAGCTCGAAGTTTAAGGGGCTGGGATGGCGTCCCTCCAGGCATTCTTAACTTTGGTTATTTAAATAAAGATTTTTTTTTAATCGCTTTCATTTTCCACACTATTTAGAAAGCTAGGACACTAAAGTAATCAAGTGTGAATTTTTTTCTTTGAATCAAACAACACAGCCTTGTTAAATTTTCGCCCAATTAGCAGGGTACAACAATTTACGCAACGAATGAAGTCTAGGAAAACTCGGCACTACCTCAATTCATCGAAAAGTATTGAATCGAAACTGATAAATTTCCATAAATATGTGCTTTCGACTAAATAAGGTTCGGCGATTTGAAATTCGACCTGCTAAGTTTCTAAGAAATGAAACGAACCACCAAATTTGTCGTAAAAAGTTCAAAAAATTTTTGTAAAAAATAATTTGAAAAATCGAAAATTTGTGAATACTTGCAGTATTGTAAAGAAGGGACATTTGTCCGGCGAAATGTCATGAAAATTTCACCAAAGTTTTTGGCACTACATAATTTACCTTTGAGCTTTTCCATAACCACAAATATCCTCTCAGGCGTCTCGAACATTCGTTCCAAGTTGACCACACCTGTCAAAAAAGTTTTATTAATCTATTTGTTAACCACGTAACGGCGTAACAGTTTTGTTAAGTAAAAATATAGTTTTGTAATATTCAAAGCTATTATCTAAATTGCAAAGATCGTATTCAGAAAAACTCATTATTAAAAAAGCGACATTATTTCATTGACAATTAGTTTTTTTTCTATGTAAACAGGATAACTTATTCGGATGATGGTACCAGGGTGATGAAGATTTTGAAGGATGGACACTTCGTTCTTGAGAGCGGCTTCTTGTTTAGTGGGGAATCGAAGCTTGTCAATAACCTGGAAAAAAGAAACGATAGAGATTATGAATGATTGCATCGAAACATTCTCATCTACACAAAAATGGGTCAACTTATATCACGACTAGAATCGTAAACTTGCCAACTGGCGAGTTTCATATTTCAAATTTTCGCATTCTCCGTAATGTCGCAATGTCAAGTTGTTCTAAAGTGTTGATTTCAGAATCGCATTATTGGACATGCTCATTAACCTAAGCTGATATCTTCGTAAGTCGTCTCATCTCAAATTTGAGATGAGAGAGGTTGGAAATATTGAGAAAGCATTGTTTTCTTACTACCTCATCTCAAATTTGAGATGAGGCGACTTACGACGATATCAATTCTAACCTACACAAAATATGAGTACAGCCCCTGGCCCTGAAGGAGGAACGAGGACCTCCATTGCGACAATTTGAAGATTTGACAATTTGACACTGCGATAATAAGGCATTCAATCCAAACAAAATCTCTCTCTCCCACAGATATTTAATAAAACATTTCGTGATATCTATGAAAAGAAACAGAAACATCTATGTACAGCACTTAAACGTTGAGAGATTTGATCTCTTTAACACTGACTTAACAAAGCCTTCATTAAATCTCAATCGAGATGGAAAATATATAATTTGTAGGTTTTATATAGAATTGTAATAAGATCTGAAATCACACTAAGAATCGAGACTTTACATATATTATTTTCTATTTGAAAGCCATTTTATTGTTCATTTAATTTCGTGAAAAGTAAAGACACGTTCTATTTGGAGAAAAAAAACTTTTTAGTTGCAACTCTTTTTTTTGTCTCTGTGAGTGTTTGAGTTTGTGTCCTGAAATCATGTTGGCTTATTCGGAACATGTACAGAATATAAAAAAGTTAACTTGAATGAAAAGAAAATACTTTTTTCTATTGGGTTTATGAGCGCTATATGCAGTGTTGCCAGATTTGGAGAAATTATCAAACATTAAAACTTTTCACTATTGAGTCTACAAGAGGTTTTATAGAGAACATAAAATGGCATGTGTAGATTTTGGGGACATTATAATCACATTTCTGGCAACACTGTCTATAGGCTACCTCATTAAGTAATTGTAATTAAATTTCATAGATTTCCATGTCAAAGACTATGTAGGTATTATCAAGATTTATAAAGCACTTGACCAAACTTCTAACAATCTTCATATGACATCATCACGTGCAGGTAGTAATTAAAACAGGCCACATTAAGTTTTCACTGAAAGTTCATTACAATATTTTTACTGCAAGTGATACCCAAGTTCAAGGGGAGGAAAAGGTTTTGAAAAAATGCCTGAGTATTATGCTATCACAATTTGCGCTTGATGATGTAATCAACAATGTTAGCACTCAGGTAATGTGGCTATTATTGGGTATTATGAAGTATTAGTAGATAAACACCAATAATGTATCTTTGTTTCTTTTGCTCAAATTATCTCTAACAATCCAAAATAAGAAAAATTTTGGTGAAATTTCCAAAGCAATTTCCAACTTGTGTTCTCAAATTTTCTAACCTTGATGGCTACAGCATGCGCGGTGGTCCTGTGAACACCTCCGTAAACGATTCCGAACTGTCCTGAGCCAAGGACTTCATCTGGGAAAATTTGGTAGGCTTGGGAGATGTCCTTCTCCTGTTTCGTGGCCTCCTCAACCTCTGTGGTGACTTTACTATAACGTGATTGGCTGATTTTAAACGATGGATAGACCAATCAGAAACTACCAAAGTGGGGTTACGTATGCGCCTAAGTTTTAATTAGAAATAAAAAACTAAATATCCACTGAAACGGGCTAGCTTTTCTTCATTGTAATAAGCATATCAGGCACGGGTGGTTTAATTCGAAAAATTATTCTCAACGTTTATGACATTTTCTGCAAAGTCATGAATTTTTTTTGCACACTAAACAAAAAAACTTTTCATCAAAAATTTTTTCCTTCAAGTTATAATGAAAGAAAAACAGAAAAGCTTGAAAGTATTCGAAAAAAAACTTTTCGCGAACATTTTATTTAATCAAACTATCTAGACTTTGCACTTCAAGAAGTGTGACAAATAAAAGACAGAAATTGACAAGACACAGTGTTGCCAAATCTGGTGAAATTCCTTCAAGTGAACTTTCGTGTCTAATGGGTACTTTACACAGAGCTTTCAAAAGTTTTATTCATATTTATTTTGGTGGAATTCTTACAACTACTCTGGCAAGACCGTACATAACTGAATTCTTCTTTTTTTCACCTTTCATCTGGCGTTACTTCTTGATTTTCCTTTTCCGCTTTGTTGGCTGCCTTGCTCGGTGGCAACGCTGGAGTCTGGACTGGCATCAGGGCCTGCCGGATGGCCAACTCCCACTGCCTGGCGGCATCGCTGCTCTCGGAGGAAGCGTCCTCCCCTTGAATAAAGACGATCATCAGATGACAGTCAAACATTGATATTCACAATTGAAAAAATGATGGCCTTGCAAAAGTGTTTGTACATCGTTATCTCGTTGAAAGATTTAAGCATAAAATATCACTTCGCCTTTGAGACGTAAAGTAATAAATCCGTCAACTATTACATACACAATGTGTATGAAACAAAAAAAAACCTTTCTATGAATCAAAACACGCTAGTTTTTCGTTAGAAAGTGACTAAGAAACTTTCATAAGATTGACAGAACAAAACTAAAGTTTCTGTTCGTTCCAAATGTCAAAGATTTCTTGAGGTAACAGAAATATTGAAAAAAAAAAGAAGAAGAAAGAATCAAGTAAAACAATATCGATATGGATAATTATCAGTACAACAGTTCTGTTATTCAATTACGGACCAAGAAAAGCTTCAGCCTTGAACAACCATCAGAGCCTTCCTAAATCTTAGATATCTAACAGCCACATTAAATTAGCTTAAGATAACACTCATAAGATGAATTTTCGTAAAAAAAATTGTGAATACCCACCCAGAAGTAATTTCCTATTGTAATTTATAAATTAGAAAAATGTTTAAATTTCAAAAAGACGTATCAAAATTATGGACGATTATTCTATTAATCAAAACACGCTAGCTTTTCGTTACACATTGACTTACAAACATTTTGCGACCATTAATGGCGTCCCCCCTTCAAAAGAAAAGGTGAAAAATGTCTATTGAGAGCAAAGGATCAACAATGTAAATCTCATATTTTTGCAGGAAAAAAAACTTTTTGATAAAAAAGGTAAATCTTATGCAAATACCAAGCATTTCACAAACAGCCTAGATTATCCATTGTGACCTGACACTTAGCAAAGTTATGAAAAAAAAATTAAATTCAGAAAAAGCAATGTTCTAATCTAGATTTTTTAAAATGTCAGCTATCTGACTTATTGTCGATAAAAGGATGCGTTCTCATATTGTCGAAATGTTATTTTGTCGTTGGTCCTAATGAGCGTCACGTGCCCCCAGCAGGGCTTGGAGCAGTGACGCCAGAAATGTCGTCTAAATTTCCCCAAAAATTGAACAAAATAGAGTATGTTCTTTGGTAAGCCCCCTTTGGGCACAAAAGTATTATACGTTTTGATTTTAAGAAATTTCCCCAAATCTGACAACACTGGCTTGGAGCCACCCCCAATGATATACATTAGATGTAGCAAAAAAATACATACATTTTAAAAATGTTCACTTTGCGACTATTTTACATTGCAGCATTATGGGAATCGCGACTATTCGAAAAAAGACAGAAGTATGCTGATCAGGACCAAACAAGCGTGGATGCTTAATCTCTAATGTCCTTTTCATAAAAATCCCGAGAATCAAATTATGTTATTATTCAACTGAAGATGAAAGATGGTCCTTGACATAAAAAAGTGAAAAAAATATTTTCGGTAGAAGAATTTTTTAACTCTCTAGGCTGTGATTTCCAGTCTTGCTAGAAAAATTTGTCGAAATTCTACCAAATCAGTTATGTTAGCCAAAACATTTTGGTTAGAAATTGGTTTTTATTTTTTGGCATCCCTGGCTTGCGAGTTTTATTTTGTGGGCATACCTAGATAACTGACAACCAATTATTGGATCTGTGCGTGCAACCATTAACCAACTAAGCCCTCAATTATCACCCAGATCGCCTGCTAATCAATACTGACCATGTTGTCAAATGAAATTGGAAAAAAAAACTTTAAAAATTACTTTTCTCAAACTGATCGTTTGTTGGTATTTTTTCACTTGGACGCAGTGCTAGCAGATTTGGGGAAATCCTTTAAATCAAAACTAAAAACTTTTGTGCCCAAAGGGGGCTTACGAAAGAACATACATTGTTTTGATCGATCTTTGGGGAAATTTAGATGACCTTTCTGGCAATACTGGTTGGGCGTCTTACTAAATTCTGAGGGTATTGAGCAGTGTTGCCAGTTCTGGTTGAGTAACTAAAATCGGAATAAAAGACTTTTTTTCAAAAGAGCTCTCTCCACAGAACACGCAACATTTAGTTTAGTTTTAAGTAAATTTCTCGCACTTCTGGCAACTCTGGTGATGAGAAACTCAATATTAACAACGAAAAGACTATTTTACAAAAAAAATATCTAGCAATTCTGATGAGCTACAAAACATGAGTGCTTCCGACGGCTTTAGCTCAACTTATAGAAGTTTCTTGAACCTGAGCTTTGGTGGCTTCATAAATTAAGGAAATGCCTTGGTATTGATACAAAGAAAGCCTGGGGATAGCTTTTCCCCTAGGGGAAATCGTAGGTAGGCCCAAGGAAACTTACTAGCTGCTACATAGAAGGATGTACGTATGTATCTAGTAATACATATACCGCAAAAATTAATCAGCTGAAAATACTAAGAAAAATTATTTTAATGAGTAACTAGCACAATGAAAGTATCGGCTTCTAAATTCTAGTTGTTTTTTTTATCTGAGCAAAGGTAAGCTGGAATTTTTTTTTCTTGAGAATTTATTTACAAAATTTTTTTGCGATACCACTTACCAAGAAAAAAAAATTGTGCTTGTGAAAGATATATTGCTGCGAAAATGGTCAGATGTGGGGTGTTTCAAACGCGGTCAGAATCACAACAGGTTCACGATATGTTTTTACTGATAAAACCTCGAATTTTTGTTGCAGTCAAATTGATATAAAATTCATCATTGCTTTACATTACAGCTCATTGTTTAAAAAAGTATTTTTTCGCTTTAAACTGTTACAATATTTTAACAGAAATGTTCCAGGGGATAAAATAGTATGTGACCTTGAAAAAAAATCATTTTGTTGCATTAGGTAAAATCTTCAATCAACCAAATTTTCTTAACTTACTTTTTGAAGGCAGTTTTTTTCATTGCACTTTATTTGATTACAGTCATAAGTATTGGTTTCTCTTCTCAAAAAAGGTTCAGATCATATATCTGTTGTCATGACATGCGCACGTAATTAATAATGCTCCGATGACATCATCAACTAATAAATTAATTTATGACGGATATGGGAGGTTATAACGATGCTCAAAAGAAAAAAAAATCCTTTCCACATGTCATTTAAATAAACACTTGATTGCAAGGAGATCATATTCACATATTAAGTATATTTAAATTCAAAAGATTGGCAATTTCTTAGTTGGCTTCTAATCTAATCATTTAATACTCAAAGAAAATTGTAGATTTATCAGTGCCAGGAGATTGACTTTGAAGACTCTGCATGAAACACAACTGAAAGCCATGGTCACAAAACAACTACGACGGCCGTGCGAAACTATAGGTCTAGCCTGTTGCACAAATACGAATGAGTATTTGTATTCATACACAAAACTGGTTTCGTACGGCCATCGCAGTGGTTACGTGAGCGAGGCTTTAAATACACAAAAATAAACTCTAATGGGTTTTACCAGGAAGGTAGAGCATTTATTCTATGTGGAAATTTTCTTAGCGATAATCAGAACGAGCTCTCTTACCAACAAAGTAGTCCACATTGGCTGTCCGGACTTCGAAGCAATGCACGGGGGTTTCCCCGTTGCTCTTCTTGGCCGTTTCCACAGCCAAGATCTCCGACAGAGGGATCTCCTTGTAGTAGTTTGTTCCGGTATCACTCTAATTAAAAGTCGATCCGATTGGAGCCAGATTAAAGCTGAGCTAACTAGATAATTTAGGCTAGGGTTCAGTCAGACAGGCCCGAACATACCCTTGGTCTAAAAGCATCAATCTATCAGCTTAAGACAACCTAGATATTAAAAATTCTTCGTACAGGTTTTTTTTATTTCACCTGGAACAAGGTGATCGACTTGGTGTCGAGCCTCCAGTAGTGCCTCTTCCTCATTGATCCCTTGTTGGTGAAGTGGACGAGCCAGCCCTCTTTGAGAATCTTCGACCCGATGCGCTTCGTCTGCTTGACCGACTGCACCAAGCGCTGAACTGGGATGTTCGACTGAATGCCACGACCCTAAAGAAATTTGAGTTTACAGCGTTTTAGAATTATACAAAAAGGGACTATCTTAGTGTGTAATTGTTGTGTCATCGGCAACACCAACTTAATATTCATGAAATAGTTTGGATAATGCGACTTTCTTTAAATTACTGAATGGTGAAGAGCAATAAATAATTAATAGATTGCATCATTAGCCACTAAGCTAAAGTGTTAAAGGAGACTTCGGCTCTAGTTTACGAGAAAAAAACCGAAAACCGAAAAGCAAAAGTGAAATCACAAACAATCTGGCAACGTAGCAACATCAGGAAGTTTTTTGGCAACAGTTATCATCTATCTTTTAGGTAAAAAGTTATTTCTGACGAGATTAAACCTTGAGAACATCACATGTACATAAACAGAAGTTTCATTTTATTTCAATCGAATTTTTTCTTATCTCGTTTCTTTCTTTTGCTTTTTTTAAGGGGATGACCTTTAGAACGGTAATTGAATTCTACAAATTTTTGAGATTCCAAAAATTTATAAGCTTAAGTTTACTCTTTTTTTTCGTTGTTGTTGTTGTTGTTGGAGAGCGATATTTTTTTTTCGAGTGTGCGCAGGGTAACTCTCCTCTAGAGACTTTTACAGACACTTCGAAATTAATTAGAGCATCTTTTTTTTTTATCCATACTTTACTAACTAACATGGTAAAGTGTACTTTCATATACAGATTATATTAATCTGGGAATTCTTTTGTTTTGTTTTTCTTCGAGAGCATTCTCTCGGGGTTAAAGCAATTCCTCTCCTTAAAAATATAAGATTGGATGATTCCGTCTGAAGTTTGTTCATTGACTTGACCCGACTAATTAACCCCTTAAACTGACTTGACCCATCTCCATTCTGAATGTACCTGTACACTAAAGGGGGAACCGATTTCCAAGCCAAGTTTTGCCATGTACATAGAAATATAAAAAATTTAACGGTTTCTTAACAACTAATAAGCTATACAGTTTATGAGAGCCTCATGACAGCACAGCAGACATCAATAGACTAGTACAATGTGTTAGTTACTACCAGTAAGATCTAGTTCATTGCATCAATATACACCAGGCTTTGACCATAGACATCAAAAATACCTACAGTATACTTCGTGCACTTGTTATATCAAAAAAACTGCTACAACCGGTCATTTTGTGGTGCATACGGGACCAAAACAGTGTGATAGAATACAAGTGTATCTTTTTCATATTTTGGTAACACTGCTTTTGCCCTGCCTGTCGCGCCAAATGACCTATTGCAAAAGTTTTTTGAACTAACAGCCAGGCGGGCTGGGTTGATGAATGGTCTATGTATTTTTAATGTCTATTGCTTTGACCAAATAACCACGACGTAACTTAAAGGGCTTAATTTTTTTTAAGTGAGTAAATCAAAAATATTTTTTTACTTTGCAAAAAGGGTCAGCTTATTTCGGACAATTTTGTTTCGCTTGACAGCTCTCACGACTGATATGATACCTATAGAAAACTTGACGCTCACAGTTGTTGCAAAATGTTTTCTTGTAAAATTGTAATTATTTTTCATAGGATTGACCCATAAATATTTCTCACCTCTGGATCAAAGTGGAGCGGAGTCGTGGGCCTTGGAGCAGGCGACGCGGGTGCACCCAAGAAATCCTCATTCGGGGAGTCATCTGAACAAAAAGTTAATGGGTTTACTAAAAACAGTAGAAAAAAAATCATAGATTCTAGCTTTTGAGAGCACAGTCGTTTGGCTAGGTTATGTAATTCATTGAATGACTTTGTTTTTCACAAAGATGCCTCATTGAAAATAAAACAAGTTTTTCAACTCCTCTGTTTTGCAAGCAATCTAGCTTAACGAGCACGAAAGTCCGAAAAGTGCAATTAGTGAAAAAACTTACTAATTAGTAAATCAGCAAAAAATTGCTAATGTAATTAAACGAACTAGATTTTTTTTGTTGCAGAACGCATCAGACAAAATGGTTCCAACGGAACTTGTAATGATTTAAAGATCTGCTGTCAGTGTTATAAACGCGCAAGCTTACAATGTGATAAAAAAAGGTAGACCAATTTACAGCTAAATGAAATTTTCACATTTTCAGTAGTTTGACAGCTTATTAGATATTGTAGTTAATGCCATAGTCGTGACAGCTTAGTTGCATCTATATGAATCAAACATCTGACCGTCAAAAACTTTTTCATTCCTTTCAATCACTATCAACAAGTTGCTCTAGCTTATCTATCGTGACGTCATTTTTCGCGCAAAATAAGTTTTAGACCTGGAGAGACTCTCAGACCATCATCATCGCTGTCATCTCCGTTGCTGTGGTCGAACTCGCCACTGTCACCTTGCTTGTCCAGCAAAAAATCCTAAAAATTTTTTTACAACATTAAAATAAAACACGACAGATTACCACGATCAAAATACTCTTGCTGCATTTAAAATCGTTCTTGCAAAAGTCTTACGAACTGTCGTAAATATAAATAAATAACTCATGAAAAAGTGTACAAATAAATTATTCTTTCGTAAAAAAAATTCTCAACCAAATTTATAAGTCGGTAATATTGTACTCACTAAGTGCAAGGAACTTTTTTATTTTATGATAAATTATTATTTGTTAACTGTCAGACCAATTTAGTTTCTTTGCACGACCTAGTCACTCACTACCTAAATAGAATGAATAGACAATAATTTGGTCACACTGTCTCATTGTGTACACAGTCCTGAACAAGACTAAGAAAAACAGTTTGTGAAGTATAGACGGTGTTGCCTGATTTGGTGGAATTTCACAATGCAAAAAAACACTAGCAATTACATAGGCAAAAAAAGATATTCATGTTAGATTTTGGTGGAATTTTAACGACATGTCTGGCACCACTGACTGTATAGAGCACAGAAGTTTATAGCACGCGGTCACTGTAAACGCTAACTTAATTACATTAGTTTCCTATAATCAAATCTTTATTAGGATCGTGAATAGATTTACACATTATAATGATTATCTAGATGTGGTGAATAATTCATATTTATTATAAAAACTTTTGAAGATGTGAGAAAAAATTACATCTGTCTAGTAAACGGTAAGAAGGCATTTTAATGCTTAGTATCAAGGAGGAAAAAAATTTTCATCACTTAATTGAAGAAAAAAAATGTCTGTTTTACTGATAATGATTTTTTTTGCTTGTAACAATTAAATTGTACCGCAAAAAAGTCTAATCTGAATGTTCTATGAAATTTTACAGGAAATCATTTTCTGAAAAGAACAAAGCTTCATCTACCTAATAACAATTTCTTCTTATTACTAAATAGTTTAGAAAATGAAAAGAAAAATAGTGTCATTAAGTACATATAGTGTAACACAGATATCTTGCACAAAAGCACATTTACATTGGCGATAATTTTGGCGCGATTTCGCAGAACCTATAGTTAAAATAAAAAAGCGTGTCCCTGAGCTTGGCGATGTTTTTGAGATAGAAAAATTCCTGTATTAAAAAAACTGAAACGCTGTTGAAACTGTCCTTCTATGACAAAGAAGCATAAATTTTATGAGCGAGAATTTACTGAATATGCGATTAATTCATTAATTTAAAAGTGGCTCATTTTCTTGACAAGCGGAAACTTCGATGAAACATTAAAGTCAAGTGGGTGCTATTAAAACAAACAGTTTGCGAGCTCAAACAATTTTTTTTCAAGCAGAATGCATATCACATCGAGGGTCGCTGGTGAGGGAGCTAAAACTTTAGAAAGTCATTTTGATCCAAAATTTCTCTACAATGCTTTTAAATCTAAATTTTGCTCTCAGAATGAAACTGGAGAGAGACACGCTACGGAGGCAAAGCTCCTAGCAACAGGTGGGGAAAAATTTTGAGGCCTCAGAAGTGTGAGCCGTTTGGTCTGGCAAAAAAATCATCTCATTTTTTTCCCTGTAAATTTGTTGATTAATCCTTGTCAAAAAATAATGGATCAAGTTTTGAAATTTAAAAATACGAAGAAATCAATGTCTTGGTAGCTGGAGTTTACGTTACTAAGTTGCTTTATAATTAATAAACAACCAATTGCATCTAACCTTATAAATAAATATGAGACAAGAAATAAATGAGTCTAATCTAAAAATGATGCCAATTGAATATTGTTCAATATACCTGGGGAATTTCTCCGGTGCAGTCTCGGGGAACCCTCTCCGAGCACTTCTTGTGCGCGTTGTAACGACAGTCCTTGCACTGCACTCCCTAAAAATAAACAGAGTTGCCAAATTTTTGGGGAATTTATTAAAATTGAAACTACAAATATAGGGCCGGTCTTTCAAACAAACTATATTAGTACGACGAGATGGAAATTAAGTATTTCAAGGACCAAGTGACTTTTGGAGACAATTATTCCGTTTTTGGCGGCACTAATGACACGGTCTTTTTTACCGATACCATCGCATTCCGAAGAGATATTTATGCTTAATTCTTTTTTCTCTTGGGAGGAGAGATCGCGGGAGGTTTACCAACGGCCATTCGTTGAACTATCATAAGATGCCAACCTCTGACAATAAATTTCGAACTACACAGTTTAAACCACTAGGTAACTTGCACTTGTACCAAATTATCAATTTTTCTTCCATCTTATATCTCATTATGAAAGGAACTAGCTTTCTCAAGAAAGATTCTACAAAAAGGGACTTTTTAAACAAACAAAAATATTTGCCACTAACCATGAAAAAATTTTCGGTAATATTGTTACAAAAATGATTCCAAGAATTCGATTTTTCAGTTTTAAACCCCGGCAAGTTTTCTTTCAATCAAAAGATTTTTTTTTCAAAATAACTTTTATCTTTCCAAGAAAACAAAGGGAT
>LR049458.1:1308-11634 GCA_900607525.1 Apocyclops royi
CCCCCCCCCCCCCCCCCCCCCCCCCCCCCCCCCCCCCCCCCCCCCCCCCCCGCCCCCCCCCCCCCCCCCCCCCGCCCGCCCCCCCCCCCCCCCCCCTAGTATTGATTAAAATTAAAAACATAAAGGATGACTGATAAGCACGAAAATGAGCACGGATTGATATATTTTTTGTACATATATGTATTTTTTTTTGTTAAGTACATTGGTAAAATATTTTTCAAAAAATAAAACCCAGCTTTCAACGCAGCAAATCACAAATCATTTCATCACTCATTCGTGTTGCCGGAGCATCAAAACGTCGATAAATGCAATGCCACAAACGACAAACTTTGCCTGTAACTCACTTGAACGGATTGTAGTGTCTTCCTGCATCACTTCTATTTGGCCAATTACCAATTCTTTTTGCTTTTATGACTCTTCGACACAACATTCTCACAACTTTGGATTTAGTGACGCTTTGAAAACTCCTTTTTTTCTTTTTTTTCTTTTTTTTTTGACATGAGTTTTTTAGAGAGGGTTCTTTCATTGATTTTCATGGGAAGTGTTTCAGAAAAACATTGCGAGCAACGAATGGACTTGACCGCCAATGACGTTCGAGATTTCGTGCTTTGCTTTGACTCGATATTTTCAAAACGAAACCAGTGCTGGTCCTGAAAATTTTCGGCTGAGGGTAGAGAAAAAATTGACATTTCATTCAGAATGCAACTCAATGAAAATTTTGAATCTGTCCTCTTGAGGATGTCTCAGGCGAGACTTGGGGTGTACTCGTCCTCTGGCGGGACGTCGTCCGTGAATCCGTAGTATTTGAGGATATCCATTTTGCACATAGGGCACGTTCTCTTTTCCAACAACCACTGGTCGATACAACTCTTGTGAAACTGGAAATACATAACATCGAAAAGTAGCCTAAACATCAGAGGCATTATAAAAACAGATAAACTAGTACATTCCGAAATGGTCAATTTTACTGTTCACTTGCCTCCCAACTATAAAAAAGCAAAAGCTATCTTTAAAAAAATAAAATAAATCTGTTTGTGTTCATTTTATCAAAAATTACCTGAAAAAAATCGTCGCTAACAATGCTCATAAAAGAAAAAACGATTGAAAAGCCAAACTAGTTGATTATATAGAGAAAATCCTTTTACTTTTTTTCTCTAAAACGGCAGCTTATAGTAACAAAATGGATACCTGATGTTTGCAAGGAAGTATTCTGACGACGTCAGCCACTCTGTAGTTTTCGATGCAGACGGCGCACGTCTCAGAAAAGTCCTTCATTTCCAAATCGTCCTTCTTCAAGACGTTGGTCGAGATGATGTTGAGCGCCCTTTTGGCCTGACTGCAGAGTTTCCGCTCCAACCTGTCCTTGGCGTGAATGTAACGAAAACGCTGAATGTAATAGAACACGAGCCACGTCAGCGAGATGAGCATGAGGACAATGAAAGAGACGGAGACGAACAAAACCGACGTCTTCTTCTCGACACTAAACGATTCCCCTTTGACGGATCCGGTGATGTTCCAATTCCAGACAGGACTTTGCTTCTTGAGAATGTCCTTGAAAATCAAAAATGTATGTGATGTCATTCGGTACAAGGATAGATTCGAAAGCGAAAACGAAGTTTAAATGTAACTTTGGAAAAAGTCGCAGATACGAAACCAGCGAATAAACTTTCAAAATGTTGTCGTACGATAAAATACTTGAAACTTTTGAAAGTTAAGCCTTGGTTACATAACTATTAGGTCGAGCGCATGTAATCATTAGTCTAGCTTGTTTTGCAACTGCAAAGAAGTGTTTGAATGTGTGTCAACTAGAAAGACTTGAGGTTTCGTGCGACCAACCAAATGGTTATGCTACAAAGTCGTGCAAAAGTGTCGTTCAAGCGTGCGAAAGCGAGCGACTACTTAATTCGGTGTCGGTTGAGCATAAAATTATTTGAAATATCATATGAAAAACAGTCGCACGCTCAAACCGACTGGTTATGAGATCAAGTCACACTCGAGATTTTCAAAACACGCAAAGAAAAAAACCTTCATTTTTAAAGTGTTTGTCGTCCTAGAGACCACTATTACTTGATCTAACTCACAATAAGTATAAAAGAGGTGAAAATGATCCTTGCTAACCCGAATAATTATGAGAAAAGAACAATTCTAGAAAAATCTGTATTACATATGAAATGAAGGGCCAACTTGTAGAATGATGCCCAAACCAGATCAGTCATCTGAAACTTTTGCCAAACTGAAGATAAATTTCCCGCTATAAATTTTATTTCTCACTTGAAATCCGTTCCAAGTATCCGGCGGAATGCAGAAGAGGACTTTGGTGAGTGTCGTCTGAGAGGCCGCGACGCCATCAGACTCGTCGTCCGTCTCACCTTCGCCATCGTCGCGCGTGACGGTTTCTGTTCTACAGTGAGCTCCTTTTAAGAATCCAACGTGAACCCTGGCGTGATTTTTCATCAACTGAAATAAAAATCAACAATTTATATGACCCGAGTTTTTGGCCAGAAGGTTAACAGAGCAGACAAGGCTCGATACCTCGAGAATTTCATTTCCTTTGTAGAGATAAGTAAATACAGATGGAATTTTGAACCACTCCACTTTCATGGACTGCAAGACGGACACGTTGGCGTTGTCGTACACCAACACACCGGATGCATTCTGCCAAAAAAAATAACAGTTTATTTTCACAAGTATTTCTCGATTAATTTTTAAAATGTTTCGTTACATGACATTCAAAAGAGAGACGGGAAAAGAGCATTAGTGTCAAATACGTTCCCGAAAATCAACTTCAAGACTTGATCCAATTTAACAGAACAATAATCCACTTTGTAGACGTCAAGTAAGGATAAGAATCATGAATGACATGAAAATGGATGTGGATGCGTCATTGCACTGACGTAGTTTCACTTTTCCGATGACAGTTATGAATACTTTGAAGATTTTTAACTTTAGTCACATGACCATTGTCTAACCTCAAGTCTATCCAGTTGCACAAATTAAGATACTTTTTTGCATTTTCAAAACAAGCTAGATTAATGGTTTCATGCGCTCCACCCAATGGTTATGTGACTGAGGCTTGAGTCCAGAAGTGTTTAAAAGACCGAATTCATATTACTATTTATAAAATGAGACCACAGCTTGGAATTGAGCAAATACGAAATTCTGAATTGTTTCCATTTTTTGACAACCTGTTTGAAGGTTAGGGTTAGGTGAGCGAAGTTTGAGACAATAAACTTAAAGAGCAAATAGAGGCAAGATCTGGTGGAATTCCTTAAAATTGGAACAAGAAACTTATGTTTCTAATGGGATATTTCCGACAGAAAAAAACAATTTTTTGTTTATATTTTGGTGGAATATTGAGGCCTTTTCTGGCAACACTGATAAGAGTCACTTACCAAGTTGAGCGCATTTTTAATTTTCTGACTGAAAGTACATTTTCCTCGTCGTACCACGGCGATCCACGGTTCGTCGACGGGATAATTCTTTTCAAACGGAGGCAGACACCCGCTTAAGTCGGGTTCACCATCCGTCGAATGGTCACTGACGAGTTCTACCGCAAGCCCTTCCACATTTTGAACGTTGCCAGTCGTACTAAATCTAGAATGAAGACGTTTCACTTTGCAACTTCCTTTTAGCAGAAAATTGTTAAATCAACATAATCCTGTAAATTAGAATTCGTCTCATCTCAAAGTTGAAATGTGAGAGGTTAAAAAAAAAACAAGGTTTTCTCATTTCAAATTTGACTTAAGAAGATGTCAGCTTAAGTCAGGCGCTGGTCATTTTATTTCTTCATTTTCTCATTAGCAGTACGGTTAACGAATCATCTTCGAATCTTAAGTTTTGTTTTAAAAAATCAAACTAGAGCTATCATAGTAAGAATGTCGTTCTTTGAATCTCAAAGCTTTTAAGAGGTGACAAAAAACAACAACTATACTTCCAATTTCCTGATATTACAATATGAAAATCTTATATCACTCCGAACAGTGATGCAAGATCATAATGGGGGAATTTCTAAAAGTTGGAATGAAAGTTTTTTCTTGCTGCCTTAAATTTGCTTTAAAAAGTTGAAACAATATTTTGTCCAGTTTTAAGTGAAATTTCTGGCACCACTGTGTTCAATAAAATTGTAATCTAAGTCAATTCGTAACGTGTCTAGATTATCAACGTAAAAACTTAAAAAATGACATTGAACTTCGTAAAAATAGTGTTTAAGCTTTTGCTTCCGCCATGACGAAACTGTTAATTTTTTTTCATCGAGCCACAATTTTTTCAAGAGACAAGGTCCATCTCATAAATTCAAGCCAAACACACAATTTGATGTAATTTGAGTTTTATATTTCCAATAACAGATCAAAAAACAAGAATGCAATTAAAATATGGGCAAAATGATTTATTAATTAACCAAAGAGTAACGAATAAATCCTTCCAAAATAAACCTGGCTAACGTTAATTTTTCAACGAATCTCACGATGAATTCGCTATTACAATGACGTGGATGTAGGTTGTAAAAAAAAAATGAAATCATTAGTGAGGTTACCGACGAGCAATCAATTAGCTTGTTATTATTTTGAAAGAGAACTTTTGATGAAACTCAATCAATATGACCATTATTTTTTTTAAAAATCTAATTCCGGTTGAGATTACGTTGCATTACTTGTTCTGCTTGATAGCCCATCATCCTACCTGTCTCTAACAACTTTTTCAAGTCGTTCTACATTAACGTTGGCAACACCGTACGGGTCTAAGTGTGTGAGCAAGGTCACAGAAAATAGTGCAACTTACTCAGCCAAGGAAGACCATAAAAAAGATGGTAGTTAATTCATTAAAACTGAATCAATCCTTTAGAGTCATCAGTGAATGTATAAAAAATGATTAAATAGTGATCGATAGTCCACAAATCTCAAAATACGTTCTCTCCTTCGACAATTTTTAATCTGGCTGTGCTTCCGAAGGTCATGATGACAAAAAGAAAAAAGAAAGAAAAATAAAACGTTGCCAGCTGATTTAAAACAAGTTCAGTTCCTCATATACGATTCCCATGAAGATTTTTACAAAACACGAGCAAAGTTTTAAATATAATAAATCCTTACAAGAAATAAACGTATTATTGTACGATTTAGAGCAAGTCTTAAAACATTTCTTAGAAACAATCAGAACTTCTTCAAAAAAGCAATTAACCATTTCTTAAAGAAAATTAACAAAGGTTCGTTACAATGCGTTTATGAGATAAATCTACTTTGATTCTATCAACATTATTGATACTTTTCTCAAACAATTGCTCTAAAACAAAATGTTGTATGATCCGATCCAAGATCATTGCGAAGGAAGAAAGCGATGTACTTTAATAAATAGGCAAATCTGACCAACCTGCGATTACTGTAATACGGCTCAGAGATAAATTCGTATAATGGACGAAAATATTACCTTCCAGTTTCTGTTTTCGTCGATACAACCGTATCTTTTTCAGCATCGTAGTAAGAAATGTTCAGAAAAGCTGTCCAGTAATCGGAAAACACCGGGAGATTGTTGTTCGTGCTTGATCCTGATCGGCGCAATACCTGAGGGTCCTGTTCCGCTTCTGAGCCTTTGGCCTTTGCAGTCAACAAAAAGACAAGACAGTAAGAAACTACAAGCTTCGCTATTACTTTCATCATGAAGATGAATAGAAATTACGCCGAGTTCATTTCAACGTTGAGTTTAACACTGAGTCAGTTGACACTTTTGTTTGAGAAAGCAAATGCTGTTAATGGTAAAGCCCATTTCCTCCCTGAAAAGGTAACTAATGCAGGGCTGCCGAGTCTGTTGTCTGATTTCAGATTTAAGAAAAACACAAATCGATTACTTCCTTGCAATGAAACTGGGATCACTTTTTTCGCTGCATGAAAAAAATCTCTCTTCAAAATTTTTATACAAGTGAGCTGCTCATACGCGGACATCGTTGAAACTAAAGATAAAAGTTATAAAATAGATAGAGTGGACTATCGATAGCTAAGTGGTTAAATTATATTCTTCTTGGAATTGTTTTTTTTTAAAAAGTATAAAAATATGTGCCATGGTAAATTCGACAACTCCAGTCAGCAACATGTTGTAAGTAAAGCCTGTGGCAAATGATAACTTTATTAATCTATTTCTTGAAGATTTCACGCATTGAAAATTATTCGTCCTCTCTCTTTTCTTTCATACACATTAGAGTTCTGCAATCTGGTAATGTATGTAGTGTCGAGATTTCACTTTATTGGAGAAAAGAATTTTTTTAAAGCAAAAGTTGTCGGCAGAAATTAACTTTGACTAGTATATCAAACAGTTATAAAATCAATTTTTCAACAGATTCTCAGGAGGACTTGTCAAATTTGTCAAATTAATCTATATTTGATTATCCCTACAAAATGTTATGTATTGAGCGTGCATGCAGTATTGCCAGAGGTTTCTTTAAAAACCAAAAATCAAAATCTTGGTATGTTTGAAGCGGCATAGGTTCGGGGAAAAAAGTAATAGGTTTATTCTTTAAGAAATGGTTATTTTTACTTTTTATGCTCATTTTGGTTTGTTTACTCTAAAATCCGCCCAGTTTTGGTATATTCTGATCACAAAATTTTTCATCCCCTCCCCTTTTTGTCAGAAAAAAATATACCTTAATTAAAACCTTGCAAACCCGAAATAAACCTACTTTGAAAATTCTGGTTTTTTGTGTCGAAGGATATCTAGCAACACTGTCAGAGTGCATGGCTTCGCTCATAAGATCGATCCGAAAAGAGTATACAAGTTTCTTTCAGAAATCATAATTTATATTTTGCGTCCTCTTTTTATAGGGAGGGAGCATTTTATTTTACATTGGTCAAACTCTAGAGAGGATTATTTGTTGTATTGCTGACGGTAGGGTAAGCACTTGACTTCAGTCCCTCGTAATGATAGTAAGGTTTCCTTTTAGCCCAAAGAGTTTAGTTAGTGTAATTGCCTTGCATACAATTTGTTGAGAAGGAGGCAATGTGTACAAATAGCTAAAAAGTATTTGAGCCTTATTTACACTTGCGTTTTACAAAGTAGAGAACGTAAATACCCCCCTCCCTTCTAACTTACAAAGACTACTACGCAGTGCATGTAACCAAGACTTGAACTAGAGAAGAAACACAGAAAACTGAGTAAGGCGCTTCTACGGGTATCACACTATGTATTTTGGGTTATTATCGGCAGTAAGAACGTGTTGAATGATAGCACGTTTTTTTCACATTCAAAAGTTAATTTTCAAGCGTATGTTACACTCAGTTCTATTTGTCAATAATTTTAAGAATTTGTCTTAAATTGTGTTTTTTACTTCAAAAAAACAATTCAATAAATGCACTGAGTAGCTAGAAAATAGAACTTTATTAGAGGGCTCAAGATGAATGGGGTAAAATATTTTCAAAACATGTCTTAACTGTCTTTGATATCTTAAAATCAACACGAACACATCCCTGGTCCTAACTACAAGTCTGGACCAGGGCGGTACTTTCAAACGCCCCTTTTAGTCAGGGTTGAAAATATTTTCTACTGAGTTTGTTTTACCCCTTTCATCTAGCGCCATCTACAAAACACAAAACTTTTCTAATGCTTGACCCAAAGGCGTGATCATCCGATGAACATTTCTGATGAGCCATGTGACATATCCTAGTTCTCCTATTGTTATTGCCTAATTTTATTGGGGGATCTTGATGGGATTAAGGTTTATCGAAAATATGAAAACAATGAATTTTCATGAAAAACTTTACAGAGGAATTTTAATGGTTGAGTTTTATGACTGGTTAAATTTAGATCGTTAAATCTATTAAAAACCTAACCTAAAACCTCACGTAAAACTTCAGTGTAACAAAATATGACCCATTACTTTAAATATTGTGGCTAAAGCTATGGTCACGTAACCATTGGGTCAGGTACACAAAAGCCAAAGTATCTTCATATACTTTGCACAAAACCTCAAGTTTAACCAGTTGCACAAATACAATTATTTCTTTGCATTATTACACCGAGCTAGACCTACCCTTGTGTGCACTCGACGCAATGGTGATGTGACCACGGCTAGAGCAAGTAAAGCTTCGTTTGCATATGCGTTTTATGCACCAGAAACGTAGGATACAAAATGTACTGTGATTTACGCTGCGAAACAGAAGAATGGTAGTAGCTTGCCCGCAGTACACAGATATGGTAAATATTTGAAGGACATATTTGGGCACGTTGAGCTTAAAGAATTATAAACGACAAGCAAAATGTATTCAGTGCTTTTATGAAATGATTTTAACTGTATCACATTCGTCTCGATCATTCCATTTCTCAGTACATTAGAAAAAAATTGAATGCGGTTTAGACAAGAATATTACAAGTCTTCGGTTATTTCTTTATTATTTAGCTATGTAGACTTGCGTTTGACCATGCAAAAAGAAGTGAAAGAAATGCATACTGCGTGTTACACATTTATTGTAAAAAAATATGAATATTTGATAGCTATACTATTATCTAGTTGCAGAAATGACCATTTGTCATTTGTAGTACCTAACTGGAAAAAAACCCTGAATTTTACGGAAAAGTTTTTTTACGTCAGAAAGTCAGATTTTTTATTTGATCACTTCAATATTTTCTAAACTCGAAGACCATATACTTTTGACAAATTTCACTTTGCCAAAAATTGTTACCCTTGAGTTGCACTCGCAAGCGCCAGAGACTGGACTCAGACCCCTAGCGTTTAGGTTAGGTATAAATTTCAACAATTTTCTCGATTGTAAACTGCAATCTGACATTTTCCATTTTTCGGCAATCTACACATTTTCATTCGACATAGCTTTCAACAAAATTCGGTACACAGTTGCACCGCCCTCAATAATCTCGGCCAATAATTCGATAATTTCTTACGTAAATTTATAGTGGGCTGACTTACCGGACATTCAACAGTTTAGCCAATTCTTGAACAAAAAAATTCAATTGAACCAGTAATTTTTTTTGTACAGTGCAACGAAATCATAAGAAGGTTGCATTATCGTCCTATGACGTATTTTTCTCAGAAAGGAAATACCTCAGGAGATCTTGAAGTACTTTTGTTAATCTGAACCCATTACCTACATACAATAATTTCTCAGAAAAGGGTATCATCCACTTGGTTAGGAGGTACAAGGTGAAAATTCGTTCCAAACACTGTAATAAAATTTATAAGCACCACGTCCATTATGAATATACTTTGCACAATAGTTTTTTTTAACAAATGATTATTTGAAAGCATCTTGATATATCCTCTCCGATTTCAAGTGATTTTTTAAACTGATCTAATCCAAGCTACAAAAACTCAAGCATGGAGAGTTGCATGGCGTGTTAGGACTCAAGGACTGATCACGTGACGTCCGTCAATATTTAGATCAGAAAAATTTCACGATCACAAAACCTCCCTCTTTCATATTAGGGACCAGAAAAATCTTTATGTCGTTTAAGAAGTATTTAACCTACATCGAAATGGGATTCCCTTGATGAATCAGTTCAGGGTCGCTGTATTTCCAAATCTTGTGGGATTCTGGTTTAACCGAAATTCTTATGAACTGAAAAAAAATCGTTCTCTAGTTTTTACCCCGTGCATGTCGAAAAGAATTGTCCATGACTTTAAATTGTGCATCATAGTACACTTCAGGCGCCGTAGTATTCTATTAACAGTGTGTACAACAGCAAAAAATAAGAATTATATTTTGAAAACATATTTTAAAAACCTTTCAAATACATAGTGTGGTATACTGAGATCCAGAAGTATTAGGTTTTGAAAAATAGGCAACTTGCCGATGGTCAGAAAGTCCGAATATCAAAAAGGTTGAAAGGAATGTCGCATTCAAAGAGCAAAATATCATAATTTGACTTTAACATGGTCCATTCCAATCTTTCTAAAACTGTCTCATAATAGGTACGTTTTCATATCTAACTTAACCTAACCTAATCTACTGTCCAGTCCCTAGTCCAGCCGGAGGCACCAGACCCAATTATTATGGGTCCTGCATCTAGCCCTATGGGAGGCTACGGATGCTAATATTATGGGTAGGTAGAGGCCTTATACCTACTCCTCATCCCGAAAATTTCGACAAAGTGTGTTTTTGACCATTTGCGCTTCAGAAAATTATGTTTTCAAATCTTTAAGATTCGACGAAATTGCATTCGCCAAACTACACTCGACTTTTTTTTTTTATCAATTGATAGATTGATAGTGCGTAACAGGAAAATTTTATCATTTTGGTGGTCGATTGGTTTGGGCTCTGAAAATTGTTTGGTGCTATCTTCTAATCTTATTTGTATCAACTCCGAACAATGGTCCAAAGCTATAACCAGACA
>LR049495.1:32212-46313 GCA_900607525.1 Apocyclops royi
CCCCCCCGGGTTCAAATGTAGGGTGGAATTTGACCATTATTTAATTTAGGGCGTTTTGATAAAGTTAGATATTTTTTCCACTTAGTTACGTACATCTATTAATTTCAGAAAAAAAATTGATATTTTCTTTTTGTCCTTCAAAAAAAAAAATTCTTTGGATGCTTTGTTTCGAAATTTTTTTTACCGCCATTTTGTCTAACTGACTCAGTTTAATTTTCTTTTTTAATTTTTACAATACGTTTAAGTATTAGTACTAGGCTAACTCGTTCTCGTACCAGAGAGTTAGAATTAAGTAGACTAGCGTGTTTAGAGACTGATAACCTTGTTAGAAATTTTATCTAATAAAAAAATAAAACAGTTATAAAAATTGTTTTGCAATGAAATTGCTTGGAAAAAAATATGAAAAAGTTTCACAAAGACACAAAAGATAAATGTAGGAAAAATACTGAAAGAAAAAGAGAAAAAAATACACTTACAGACAACAAGTACATAAAGGCATGTCGAAATTTTCTGCTGAGAGAGTCCTTAAAATTTTTTTACAGTTATTTTACAAGGACAGACTACCTTAGCAGAGAAAAGAAAAAATAATTCAATTGTAAAATGCACTATGCTTTTTATTAATACAATATAGAGTTAATTTTAACCTTTTTCATAAATTCAACTCTTGTTATATTTTAACAAATCAAGAAGAAAATATTTTCTTTTACTTTTGGGAGTCTGCTAATTTATTTCGTTTCTTTAATGAAAAAAATGGTTTTTTTTATTTTATCTTATTGTCTAAAGTATTTAATATCGACACAAAGTTATGTTTTAATCTTGGCTGTCTGTTTGACTCAACAAAGGGTTGTCTGTTTTTTTGTTTGTTTGTTAGTAAGCTAATACACACAAAAAAAATTTCTACATAACTTGAACTCAAAATGCAAATTAGAATTAATTTCTTACATTAAAACTATTTTTTCTAATGTATGTATTGATGAAAAAGTGTTAGAAAAGTCATTTTGAATTCATAACAAGTTTTTACTCATAAGCAAATACCACCAGCTTACTCTGCTAACTTAGTCCATCTGGGCCCTAATGTTGGGGGGGGGGTGAGGTCATAGTTTTTTTTTCTGGATCAGAGGAATGCCCCTCTGTCTGACACCGAATAATCTTGGAACATTTTTTTTTATCTTTCAAAATCTACAACCTACTTAGAGGTCGTTTCCCTTTTACTTTCTTTTGAAAAGCTTTCTCTCTCTTGAGAGCGAAAGTTGTCCTACTTTCTGAAGCGACACCTAGCGGCCATCTTGAACTTGAACTGTAAACGAAAGTAGTGCTTGAAAACGAAAGTAAAAAGTCCTGACTCTTTCTGCGTTTCTTTTATAGTTTGTCTTCAGTTAGCCTAGTTCGTTTGACTAAACATAAATAATTTCAGCTGCCGTTTTTTTGTACTCAGATCACATCTTAAGTCCAGACTATAGGGTTATAGTAATATGAGAATTTTTTTTATTCGAGACGTCTAATTCTGTTTTAGATTTTCTGTTCTAACGTTTAAACAAAGCCAAAAAAAATAATAAGCTACAGTATTAGCAGAAAATTTCAAAAAAATTACCCAATTGAAAAGTCATTGTTTTAAATAAAATTTGTTAAAGTAATTAAAATAATTAAAATAGGCTTAAATCATTAATTTTTATTTCTTGAAAAACTTAAACAAAGCCATAATAAAATTTTGAAAAATAAAGTCCAAGACCTTGGCATTGAAATTTTTTTTTCTTACAACCTAGTAGACGTCTCACATTTGATAAAAAAAATTTTTTAAAGTGCTTACATCATTTTTAGGGGTCGATACGATAAAAAATTTCGCAGAATAAGCATGTAAATTATTTCCTAACGTATGTTCATATTTCAAGCTGTCGCATCTCTCATATTGTTGGAAATTTAAGACTCTATAACGTAACATATTTTTCGTTTTCTGGCCCCAGTCCTCACAGGGTATCCCAGATCCCATGGGAATTGCGACAATTTTAAATTGCGACAATATGAAACTCACATATTCACTTTCACCCCATATCCCTTTACCAATATGAAGTTTTCAGATTATTTAATTTGCTTCGATTTTAGCTTAGATTACACTGTTGCCAGATCTGGTGGAATTTTTCCCAAAAAATAATTGTGGAGTTTTGATGTTAAGCTTCGGTCACATAACCATTGGATTGAGCACATGAGACCATAAGTCTAGCTTGTTGTGCAAATGAACAGAAGTATTTTTATTTGTGTAACAACTGGATAGACTTGGGGTTTTATGTGCCCAACCCAGTGGTTATGTGACCGAAGTTTTGTATCAGGTTTTTCGAATTGAAATCTCAAATAAATTAACAACTATTTTTAAGACACAAATATGACTGGATAATTTCATATTAGACGGCTGTGTTCTCTGAACTGCTTGCAGAACAAAAAAAATTAATTGTCGCTGGAAATTGGAAAATTATTTGACTGACTGTCGCTTTAAAATCAATTTTAATAATGATTTGATCATTCAGATGTGGAAAAAAGTTGTTTTTCAAAATATAATTCTAAACTAACTCAAAGCATTTTAGATATTAAATCAATTCCACACAAATATATATAAACAACTTTCATTTTCTCACAATCAACTTTGTTCTCATTCGCTTAGGAAAAAAAGAGGCCTTTTACTGAGGTTGTTCAACCCTGCCCTATAAGACAGTCATTGCTCTACTTTTTTTATCAATTGATAAAAAAATTGACTAAGAGAGAGAGAGAGAGAGAGAGTTCTCTCCTAATTCTTGACACAAAACACTCTCACTTTTTTTTCGACATTCGAAAAATTACGCAGAAAGCAAGAGTGAACTTTGGATTTTCATAGCTGAGGTCGTTTAACTCTGACATATTTTTTTTCTCTCTTACAAAAACAGTTTGGTCTAGAAGAGTCTGTCCCTGCCTGTTGGCGAGAGTGTGTTGTGAGCACTAAGCTGCATTGAAAGGGAAAGCCTAGTGCGTTTGTTTCACTTTTTATTTCTCTTCGTAAAAGCAGGCCCACTTACCGGTCAATGGCTCTCTGACCTAAATTGGAAAAAAAATAAAACGACAAATGTCAAAATGATTAAGATAACTTGTTTTAAATAAACTACATGGAAAAAAGCGTTAGCTTACTACTTTTCATTGAAAATTGTTCAGCTTATGGGCTATTGTCACTTTACGAAAAACTTTATTTGTTGAAACAATATTTGATATAAGAGTTTTGTTGTTGTCTGAATTACCCGAAAACTCAAGCTTCTTTATAAAACAACTTAAATATAATTCCAAAATGAAAAACAAATAAATTCTAAGCTATTCTAAGTTATTTTCGCAAACTTTTAGTTTCAAACGAATCAGCTTTTTATTTATTGTTCCATGCAGCTGGGTAAGAGCTTCTCTCAACTGAGATAGCTTATTTAATTTGAAGTTGATTTGATCTTGACCTACTTAAAGTTCAATAGCATGAAGACCTCAATAGAAATTTTATCATTGCGATAATTGCAAAATTTTCTCTCTCTCAGATTTCTTATCTCACATGTCATGCCGCAAATGTCATTGCTGTCTCAGTATTTTGATATAAAATTCCATCAAAATTATGAATTCATTAATAAAAACACAGATGTTTATCAATATTTATCAAGTATAGGCTGGTCACTTAGCCAATTTTCCCTGCATCTTCAAATGATGTCACAGTACACAGGTAGCAAATAAAATAGGTCATATCTTTGGTATACAAGATTTGTCCGATGTTTCATTTAGAATTTTTTAAAGACAGTGATACCAACTTCCACTAGATGTAAAAATTCTGAATGTAAGTATTCAAGAAAAAAAGCTCTTGAAATTTGCGCTCTATGATGTCATCCAAAATGTATGCTTTCAGGTAAAGCAGCTAAGTGGCCAACCTATACTTTATAAATCTTGATATTTATCAACTTTTTAAAAATTGAAAATGATTTGTCGCAACCCTGTCTATGCTTTCTAAATGTTCGTTTTAGTTCTTGAAAAGGCATCTTTTTTTTGGGGGGGGGACGTGATAAAAACGAACTTTTTTAGGGATTCATTAAAAAAAATTTTCAACACTACATGCACAAAGAAAATAGTTTGCCAGATTACTCGACTGAAAGCCATTCCAAAAAAGACCAGTTTTACCCCGTAAGTATTCCGACAATTTCTTAAGAATATCCTAAGAAATTTTTTAAATTACTTATTGAGCTGTTATGAATGTCTTATTCAACTTCAGTGTTGCCAGATCTGGTGGAATTCCTTAAAATTGGAACTTGAAATTTATGTGTCTATAGAGGAATCAGGACAAAAAAAACACAATTTTTGGTGGAATTTTGCTGACATTTCTGGCGACACTGTTCAACTTAATGTGTACCTAATATCACTATTCGTAAGATTTTCGTACGAACTCGTAGGAATAGGGTCCCTAGTGTTCACAAAGATCGTTTGCTGTCCACAAAACATGATAGGTCGCTTATGTAAGCCGGACTTTGTAAGGTGACGTGTAATTCGTAGAATATGTACTATTTTAACCGACTTACTAGCTTAGTCGACCTTTTTTGAAAATATAGAAAAGAATATTTAACGAAAGCTCCCTCTAGAAACAAATTTGCAACTGTTTGTACTTTCACAATATCTGCCAAGTTTCACTTTTCATCAAAGAATTTGCTGCATGGATGTATGTATGTAATATTACAGCATGCACGTCTTTTAAACAACTTCGGAGGAGAGAAGCCGAAGTAGGCCATCGAACGATAACTAGGCCACGAGCTCGAAAAAGGCCGTTGACCGATAAACAGGTCGGGGACAGCCTTTCTCACTTTCTCTCTCTCTTTTCTTTTAACCTTACACAGAAAAGGAAAGTTTAGGCAAAACTTTCGCTTTCTACTCTATGGAGATATTCATGAAAATTCTCCACAAATTTTCTATTTTCTCTGTCTTCGCACTAGCGCCATCTATCATTTAAGTTTTTTGATATTCCGACATTTTATTCACAAGTAAAGAAACAAATTATAAAGGGTTGTATTGAATTGGTCTGCCTTCATCAGAATTCCCTTTTTTGACAGCACAGATGTGAGAAAAAAAAGTGTTCAAACTTTTTTTGCTTTTCTGTCTATAACTTGAAACTATTAATCCGACAGCTATTTATATATATAGTCTATCCCGTTTAAAAAAAATTATAATTCAAAAAGTGGGAAATTTAGGAAGGATTCAGTTTTATTTGAAGAGGGCTTCGATTCCAGTAACCCAAACAGGGTTTTAGGCCCTACCCCTAAATACCCTTATGTGCAAGGTTAGGTTTGTTAAAACGAGATATTCGTAAAAGTTCGAATTCTGGAATTAACTTAAAGTCTTGATTTTTTTTTTCGTGTACATTAATTTGTCAAACATTTTGATAAGATAAAAATTTTATTTATTAGGGTGTGATCGCAAGTTCGTTGCTAATATAATCCAGGCTAACCTTTTAATGTGATGAAATGCAAATGCCACGAGTATAGACCAGTGCTGTCAGAAATTTCATCTAAATTCCACCAACATCCAAATAGAATCGAACTTTTGTTTGCGATGAAATTTTGCAACGTATGACAGCCTGGATATTTACTCATCCAAAATTTTTAGTCCATTGATAAGAAAACATTACATAGATCTCTGCTTGCCCCCCATCTTCAAGTAGGCTACGCGGGATCCTGAGACTTAAGAGGGGGGAGGTTGCATATTGTTGCCCTGACAAGTTGTCACTCTATGGGTCCTGGTGTCCCTGGCAGAGCTGTACTCATAATATAAGCAAAGTTAGGTTAGGTTATTTACTGTTATAAGTTAAATAACAACAATTTGACACAATGACAATTTAAAACATGACCACTTAAGGCTCGTATACTATTTGAAAGGTATGTGCATAACAAATTTCCAGTTTTTTCAGGAAAAAACTGCTTAAACATTATTTCAGATAGAAGAAGATTTATTTTTGAAAAAAAGATATGGCTTGAACTATTACGCATCTTAGGTGGTCATGTTTCATCCAGTCACAGTGCAAAATTGTTTTAATTTAACTCGTAACTCTAAGTAACCTCGCCTCATTTAACTTATATTATGGATACTGCTCCTAAAATTCATTTGACTTAACTTGATAATATTGTCAGATAGGTAACTTGTCTTATATGAAAGTCCCGTGTTAATTACTAGTTAGAAAAAAATGTCATTAGATTTTGAAATTTTATCATTTCTCTAAAATTGCTTGGCGTGAGAATTTAACTAAGCGTGAGAGTTTTTCATGTGAGGGGGATTCAAGATACTCAAGGTTAAATTCTGCCGAGGGCGGGTTCGGCAGGTGGAGGCTGATTAGAACCACCTGGCCGACGAATGGGGTTGTGAAACAGGTGGGCTCGCTTGAATTGCGACATCGACTTTGAAGAATCGAAGTTTGTACAAAATTTGATTCATCCATTTTTTTTTAGTCTATGTTCATTCATTAAAAAAATAGTGTAGAAAAATCTTTTTACTCGACAAACAGCCTAGCTTAGTATACAGTTCAAGTCATTCTCAATTTGTATGTAAATATGTTTTTTTATTATTTGGCAAAAAGAAAAAAAACAACTGCCTCACAGATGAACAAAGAATTTTGCACGACAAAGACTTTAATATTTTTTTCTCCTTGGTTAGCTTCGTTAAAGTTCACCACAGAGACCGAGGGGGGGTCAGTGGCTGTACATTTACCCCTTATCAAACTTCAATTTAGATTTTATTTATCTAACCCCATTTCAAGAAAACTTATTCTTACACTTTTTAAGAAACCTCCCCCCTAATTTATGAAGAAGTATTAGACTACGTATGTTGAATGAGAGATGTTTATCAAGAACAGTGGTGCCAGAAATATCGTCTAAATTTCACCAAAATCTAGACAAAATATTGCACTTTGAGGCTCCTACCAATGTGTAAGTGTAGGATTTGGAGAGAATTTCACCAAATCTGGCAACACTGTTCGAGGATATTCCTGCTAATTACAACAATTAAACATTTTTAAGGTATTTAAATTAAATACCTGTAAAAATATAAAAAAAATTTCATGATAAAAGCTAGGTTGCCATGAAATTACGAAATATTTAACCAATGATTAATTATCAGGCGTGTTAATTTCTTTTTTCCTTTAAATTGTGAAATACTCGGGGTTGCCAGCTGACATTTTTGATTGACTGAATTCGAATCATTCATGAAATTTTGTGGAGATTACTGACTTTATTTTAAATATTGTCTAATATTACAGTTAAGTTTAGATTCCTAATTACAAGAGTACACTTAAATTTTTTATTATCTTTTATTTTTTTTTAGTATGGTAGACTCTTTAGAACAAAAGCTATATAGATAAAAATGCAAATAATCATTCAGATATACCTTCATCTCTTTGTAGTAGTTCAAGTGTGAATAAAATTATTGATTTTTAACTCATATTTTTCTCTGTTCAAAGTATTGAATGAAATAATCAAATGTTTATTTAATACTAGTATTAATGATGATTATATTAATGACTTAACTCTCAGTATTGCCAGATGAAGTGAAATTCCCTTACCATGATTGCATGATTTTAATCTAAAGTGAATTCATTTTTTGGTGGAATCTGGACTACTTTTTTGGCACAGCTTTTATCCCAAGGTTCATGTTGTCTTCTCCTCTGTTCCAGGTTGACGACCAGATGACCCTCCTCCAGAACTCGTGGTCCGAGATGCTCATCTTGGACCAGATTCACCAGCGCATGCACAACCACCTGCCAGATGAGACAACTCTCCACAATGGACAGAAATTTGAGCTCCTTTCTTTGGCACTCCTGGGCGTCCCCTCAATGTCTGATACCTTCCAGGAGTTGACGAGCAAGTTGACCGCTCTCAAGTTTGACAGCGCCGACTATGTCTGTCTCAAGTTCATTCTGCTTCTAAACCCTGGTAAGTTGGGCCAACGTAATAGAATAATACCAAGGTCCTTGCGCCCTAAGTATGGTGTTTACATCTATGCAGACAGTCCAAAGTTCAGTTTGTCTAATTTTTAAAAAGTCGATACCACACTTCCCAATTGATATTTTGCACTTTTCACTCAACATTCCTTTCCACTTTGTGAACATTTGACAAACAGCACTTTCGACTTTTTGTATCCGCCCTAGTTGAAAAGATCTGCATAGATCTAAACGCCATACTTAGTTCACAAGAACCTTGGTATCATTCTATTAACTAATAGCTAATATTTTTTACCTTTAATGTAATGCTTACCTCATCTTCAAAGTTAACTTTCTTAATTTAACAAAAAAAATTGCCTATCAATAAATGCTGCTAGCTTAGAGGTTAATCAAAGTAAAATTAGATAGTTAAAAAATGAACCTGATATAAATCTTGACTAAAGCAATTTTAACTCAAATTTTAATTTTTAAAATTTTTCAGAGGTTCGAAGTTTAAACAACAGGAAACACGTCCAGGAGTGTTACGACCAAGTCAAACGCGTTCTTCACGAGTATTGTGTTAACTGCTATCCCAATATTCCGGTTAGTATCCTGTTCAGTGTTGCCAGATTTGGTGAAATTACCAAAAATCGGAACTGATAACTTTTGTGTCTAAACGTGACTTAATACAGAGCATACAATGCTTTGTTCAAGTTTTGGTGAAATTTCGATTACATTTCTGGCAACACTGGTTTTAATTTAACACTTTTTGTATCTAAATGTGACTCAATAAGGAACATACAACATACCGTACAGATTTTGGTGAAATTATAGTGACCTTTCTGGCAACATGGAACCTGTATTCAAAGCTGACATTTTAAGAACCAAGTAAATGATTTCCAAAATAGCTCAAACACTTTCTAAAACCAGTCTGGTGATGGGAATTCAAAAAAAATCTCAAATGGTTTTCTTTGAAAATGAATTTAGACATGGCATGTCCAAGACTTTCAAATTTTTTTTTTAATTTTAGACCACAACCTTTCACAAGTTTGATAACATCCTTTTTATTCATGAATAGAAATATAAAGGAATTATGATATTTAACTAAAATCTTAAAAATGAGTTTTTGTAGGCAAAAAGTTAGCGTGTTTTGTTGAATAGCTAAGCTAAGTAATTTTTTTTGTTAAAATGTCTATCTTTTTAATTAATATCTACTACAAGAATCAATCTTTATACACTTAAAAAAAATTTGTTGAAAAGTTAGTTCGTTTTGTCAATTAAAAAACTTTTACTCTCTATTCTCAACCGGTATGCAATCTTGACTTCAGGACAAATTCAATCAGCTGTTGAGTCTTTTGCCCGACCTCCGCGAGATGGCGCAGCGGGGTGAGGATTTCCTGTATTTCAAACACATGCAGGGGAATGCTCCGACCCAGACACTGCTTATGGAAATGCTTCACGCGAAAAAACGATAAAATACCTCGATCTCCTAAACTTGACAGTAAGTGAAAATAAAATTTATTAACTCTCTGGGGTGCAGTGGTTCCTGATGGATATGATCATCAAAAAACATTGTGGACCTCGTAGCATCCAAAATCATATAACCTTTGGAACGGGCTCACAAAACCTCTAGTTTATCCAGTTGCATAAATAAAAATACTTCTTTGTATTTGTACAACAAGCTAGGCTTATGGTTTCATGTGCTCGATCCAATGGTTATGTGACCGACGCTTTTGTTGTACAAGCTTGACAAAAGCATCAAAACTTCAAAAATCCAATATATTAAGCTTGTTTTTTATTTAAAATGAAATTCGGGCTAATATACTTAAAGTTACACCATGTAGTGCCAGAAATAGAAAAATTCTAATTCACCAAAAAATATTTTCTTATCCAAGACAGTTTCAAAGTATTTTGCGCAATCATTTCGGAATTATCGAATAATTATCACCCAACCTCATCCTTAAATCAGCCAAGTTTCTTTTATTGACAAAAAAAAATTTTTTCTAGGAAACCATCGATTGGAAGAAGAATGAAGATTTGGAAGAAGATAATTACTTAAGACAATTGAACGAACGAAGGATTTCACGAAACTAAGTCAAATAGTGCACTTTAGTCACCTATGAATTTTTGCCATGTACCATAAACTTATTGGATAATGAGTATTTGGAGAGAGACTGTCCTTTTTTAAAAAAGATATACCACTATGAGTTCATCGAATGATATGTATGTAGAGTTAAACATTTTTTTGTACATTTTGTTATATAACAAAAACGAAAGATTTTTCTTGAAAAAGAAATCTTTGTTAAAAATTTAGAGTTTATCTAATCATACAATTTGATGTGTGTGAAATTCGTGTGAGTGTAAGGAAAAAAATTAATTAAAATCGATGATCAATTTTGATACTTCAAAAAGAAACTTAAAAAAAGATTTCTTTATATCTGGCCCTAATTCGATCACTGAAAAATTATATATATACATATATGTTCACTAACATTGAATCCATTAAAAAAAGCAAGCTTACACTTGTAACTTTTTACAAGAATTGAGCAGTTCTCCGTTAAATTTGCCCCAAATGAAACTTTGTCTGCGAGATAAAAAAAAAACCCTTAAAACTTTGTGAGTGTCGAGTTATGACTGAATCTAAAAAAGATATTTTTATCAAAGTAACTTAAATATCCAACCTATTGTATTTTACACAATATCTGTACATAAAAAAATTACTTTAAGTCAAATGTTAATATAAATATTTTTTTTTCGTTTAATTATCTTGCAATGAAGCAAGATTTTAAGATGAGATTCCCGGTGAAATCGATTGTATATATTAAAAAACCATTTTTAAAAAATAGAATTTAATCATTGTTTTAGTCTATTTCGTTTTCGGCAACATTTAAGGAACAGTTTGGCAAAGATTTCTACACTTGTAAAACACAAGCAGGAATGTTATTTTTACAACTACTAATGGCAGAAATGAATCGTGCCTCTAGTCTAACACAAATGTTGAACTGCCGATAATATAAAAACCACTGCTAAGAAAATTTCCCCAAAAACTGCTCCTGCCCCCCTCTAGCAACCCGTTGAAACAAAAATGTCTTCACTTTTAAAAGTAGTCTTTCAGTTACGACGCAACTTACCCACGTATATGAGTCTCGCAACCTCTCCTTCCCACCCCCCCACACACAAAAAAATTTTGTTACCGCGTACCGTGTTTTGCAGAAAAGTTGTGACACAAGAAAAGGTTCATTTTTTTGCAAGAACACACGGTAAAGCTGACTGCCGGCTAAGTTTCTGCCAACTACTTTTTGATTTTTAATTATTTATGATTTTGTTCATTTTGTTTCTTTTCTATTACTAGAAACTAGTCAAAACAAGTAATAGCTAGCAGAGAATATCAGAGCGAATGTTTCGGTTTTTTAATTTATTTATTTGGTTTTGAATGTTCTTCTTTTCTTTGTCCATTTTATTTATTTGTTTGTTTGTTTTTTACTTCTGTTCTTCTGTTCCTTTGATGTATTCTTTTCTCAAGAATTGTTTTTTTAAATTTGAACCAACATTCCAAGGAATTATCGCCGGGATATATGGGCATTAGCGAGCGAGTGAGCAAGATTAGGGATGCCCGAGGTCAATTCTGAGGCTCGAGTCTCAAAGTCCTACTGGTTTCCCTCAAGCCTGATTCAATAAACAGTCCAACTTGTAAAAGATGTATTTGATAGGCCCTTGAAAAGGTAGTTGATAACTGGTCATTGGTGTTTTGTAAAAAAAAAAAATGTCGTTGGACAATTTTATTGAATTCGGAATTGAATAAATGTTCATCTGTAGTAATCGAAAAAAAACCCTAAAACTTTTAAAGAAGAGTAAATTTTTTTTAATCACCGAATTGTAAATAGGTCGTTGAGTGAGTGGTTTAAAAGCATGACTGGAAGATATCTGCCCATTATAATTAAAACTTCTTTTTTTTTCATTTCCTAAAAAAAAAAAAAAAAAATTGAAAAATTATTTAAAAATTTCTTACTTTTTCAAAATGTAATTATTTTAATCTGCACTTTACCAAATTTTTTTCCTTTAATTTTTTTTCTTCGTTTTTTTTTTCTTTCTCTCAGTCTACTTTCTTACATAAATGTACAATATTGTTTTCATTTCTTTCTGTAAATAGATTTTCAATATTCAGTAATTTTCACAATGCCTTAAAATTAAAATTTAATTTTCTGATCATTTGGAATTTTTTTGGGAAGTTTCATTTCAGAAAAAAAGTTCACCTCTATAGTAAAATAGAAATTGAATTACAAAACTCACACAAAAAAATTGTAAAAAAACCACTTTCTTTTAATTTATTATTTATAATTTAAGAAAACATACATTCTCTCTCCTTAATAAAAAGAAAGAATTAAAGAAAATTGAACAAATTATATTTGAAATAAGATGTTCAGTTATGATGTGAAAATAAATTTGTGTGAACGACAAGAAAAAAAATTTTTTTTATTTCTATTTTTTCCGAAAATGGCTAATTGGGTTCTCGCAGTATTGCCAGATCTGGTGGAATTCCTTCTATTTGAATTTATATCAATAGCGGTTCCATAATCTTTTGTGTTATTTTTGGTGGAATTTTGATGCTACTTCTGGCAACACTGTTTAATTATCTCATTTTCATCGTGTATTATTTTTAGTACTGGCATGATGGTAGTGGAAATTTCACCAAACTTTTATAACGATTCGACGCAAGAGTTCTTAGATCCATATTTGTTGAAATTCCACCTAATCTGGCAGCACCGCAACCAATTACATTTGGCAACCCGATTACATCGAGCTTTGAAAAAATTTCCAAATATTTATCTTGGGTGGCAACATAGACATATATATTTATAGACTGCTGATTCCCTGTAGTTTCCAATTCTGTTACAACATGGTTTTTGGCGCTCATACCCCACCTGAAATGAGCGAAGGAAAAAGATATTAAACTTCTGATTACAATATTTACCGCGTAAAGTCCAAGAGTTTTGTAGCTATGGGTTTAAAAAACTGTAAAAATAAGGCATTTATCTTAATACTTCAGCTTTGTCTTGGGTGCAGCAATAGCACCATTTTCAAATTATATTGTTGTAATCGCGATACAATAGGAATTGTAAAAATTTGAAATATGAACACATATTTGTTGAGGTTGTATGTTGAAAAAATTGTTGACATCAGTGTTGCCACAACAGGTGAAATTCCTCAAACACAGGAACCAGATATGTTTTTTGATACTTATAAGGGCTTTGGCAGATGAGCGATAATTTTCAGGCGATAAAGTGAAAAAGCAATAAAAATTATATTTTCTAGGTAGGGATGGAGAAAACTGTAAGTTTTAAAGCATGGTAACTTATATCTATTGTCATTTTTTCACTACCCTAGCAATATTTTGCTGAAATATTTTTATTGCCTTTTCGCTTTTTGGCTTTATCACCTGAAAATCATTTCGCTTTATCGCCTGAAAATCATCGCTCATCTGCCGAAGCCCTAAAAGAACTTTTTTGTTTCTGGTGGAATTTAATGTGTAATTCTGGCACCGAGGACTTTAAGACACTGATGGGGTGCAACTATAAAGGTTAGCTTAGGTAAGAAAGATAAATCTAAAAATTGTATTTTTTTACTTTAAAACACTAAACCTAACCTAACCAATATGTGGGGGGGGGGGGGTACCGCATTCATAAAATTAAGGATGTGTTCTAATCTAACCTAACCCAAATAAAAATATTGGTTGGGAATTTTCTAGAATCTGAGGTTACTAAGATGTTAGGTTTGCTAGCCGAAAATAAAGAGTTAGGTTACGTAACGTTTTTTCTTTAAAATTATTTTACCAAAAAAGGTAAAAATTTTTATTAATTCAGTGCTGCCCGATTTTGGTGGAATTTTCTAAAGTTGGACTTAAAGATTTCTTTTCAATTTTGGTGGAATTTTCACGTCACTTCTGGCAACACATGCCATAATGACTAGCAAGTTTTGTTATCCACAGACAAAATGATCAGAGAAAGTTTTTCTAACAATATCTATGTAAAAAAAATCTATTTCCGTGATTGTTAAGCAAAATTTTATCGGAACATTAAATAAATACTCTCTCAACCTCGATTATGGCGAATTCCGAAAATTTTTAAGCTGAGAATTATTGTTAACTTACGCTAAACATCAAAC
>LR033894.1:0-12410 GCA_900607525.1 Apocyclops royi
GAAATTTGGTCTAAAATCGTGCGATTTAGTGGTCGCAAGCGGTCGCAACACGGTTGCGAGCTTTGTGAAAGGCCCTTTAAGGTGTCCATTTAAGTTTTTGTATTATGACAATATTTACTGAAATTTCTTCAACTCATTTAAAATTTTCAGTCCGACATCTGACATTGGAAGCTTCACCTCCAACTCACCTGCCGTCTGGATTAAGGTGATCTCTTCCTGGCTATGCGCTGGAATCTACTTGTGGACGATGATCGCACCTGCGATTCTCTCAGACCGCGATTTTGGTTACTGAAGATAGGTCGTTTGTCAGAGAAAAAAATATAAAGTTAGGATAGTCCGTTCATTGAAGATTTTTTTTTGTTTTCAATTTTACTAAAGAAATTTCAGTTCTGAGTAGATGTTTAAAATTTGCGCAGTGATTATCAGTTTCATTGAACAACTTTGCTTATCTTGGATCATTTAAAATCAAATCAAAGATTTTTTTAAGAACTTCATTCATTTCTCACTGAAATTGTTTTCGAAGAAATCAATTTTTCAAGTGGTGTATACTCGATTTAAAGTTCATATTTTGATTTGTCAATATTTTTTTGTAAATTCATGTTAGAAGGAATAAATGTTTGTATCGCGACATTCAATGTACTTTGTGGAACCCCCCCCCCTCCCAGTCGTCAGTATTAAGAATTTTCTGCTCAAATCTTGGTCGGAAAACTACTTACAAAAGCTTTGGTCACGTAACCACTACGACGGTCGTACGAAACTATTGGCTATGTCCATTGATCAAATATGGGTAAGTACTTATGTTCATACAACGGGATAGAATATGGTTACGTAAGGCCGTCGTAGTGGTTATGTGACCACGGCTTTAGGCTTCGGTCACATTACCATTCGGTCGAAACCATAAGTCTAGCTTGATGTGCAAATGCAAAGATGTATTTTTATTTGTGAAACTCGATAGGCTAGAGGTTTTGTGCGCCCGACTCAATGATTATGTGACCGAGGTTTAAATCTTAAGTCCGAATTTACACGATTTTTAAAAAACTCTTTGCATAGAGTATCTTAAGAATGAAGTATTGGACGAAATCATAAGATTATTGTACGATTATCTTATGACCATCTTTAGACATTCTCAAGATTTTTTCTAAGTTTAAATCTTATTAGTTTTTTATGTAACGATTACCAACGGATGATATGAGACCAAGGCTTAAAGTATACGACTTATCGTGGGTCGAGCGCACGATAGTCTTTGTCGGATGCACAACCAAATTTAAATGTGACCATACCTGCAAAAAGTTTGCGACTAGTTGGGGCCTATCGCACGTCGTTAGGCTGTCGTGCGATCATTTTAATCGCATGATGGTCATGCGACTGTAGCTTAAGATTGTAATAAATCTTAAGATTATCCGATGATTCATGAAAACAATAAGAAATAAGATTGTGGCCTTCAATCGGTTCTTGGAGTAGTACAGGCAGGCAGGTGGGGTCGGTGATTAGTCTAGGTATTTTTTAATGTCTAAGGTCTATTCTTAGAAAAAAATGTGAGATTATCACATTAAGCTTAGATTCAGATGAGTATGCCAACATTTCTAATGGGTAAGCAATGACCAAAGTGTTTTGTAGATGGAACCAGATGAAAGGGGTAAAATAAAAACAGTTTTAATTTTTTTTTAAACCTGACTAATTCGGAAGGAATACTAAGTGTTCATGTTCATTTAAAGCCTCGTTCACACGGGGCGGATGTCGCAACGGAAAACGCGATGGTTTTTGCAATAAACAATTGATATCTAATTTAGATTTTATATGAAATGATACAGGCTACGAAGTTTTCCTTTGCGGAATCCACCCCGTGTGAACGAGGCTTTAAGATACCTAAGACATGGTTTGAAAATATTTCACCTCTTTCATCTAGCGCCCTTTACAAAATATTTTTCATTTCGTTGTCTCCCCATTGTACAACAGGTGAGTAGTCAGTCTTCTCTCTAAACATCAAGATATTTTTCCAAAGGTATTCCTAACCAGTTTTTAAATGATTTTTTAAAGGACAAGCCAATTTTGACATTTCAGGTTTTTATTCCTTTTTTTCTTTATGCGCTTTTTAACCTTGAAATTTTGAAGAAAATATACAAAACACATTTTATTTGAAAATACAAATGAAATAAGATCATTTCACAATAAAGTTTATTTGTCATTTTTTTAGTCTTTATATAATACAGAAAATGTAGAATTATGATTCAACACAAAAGGTCTATTAAGTTTTTTTTTTATACAAAAAAGAAATATTTCAGATTTCAATTCTACATATTACAAAGTTTGTAATTAAGATATCATTTTTTTAATACTTCGTTTTTGCCAAAACAGTCATTTAAAATAAAATTCGTTAGAGAATGGTAGAAATGTTTGCGTAGTCCCACGAGCCCGTGGTTCTCGTCGGGGTAGGACAACTGCTGGAACAAGACATCGGCCTCCTCTAAAGCTCGTGTCAGCATCATTGTTTGTTGGTAATGAACGTTGTCGTCTAATAATTAAAAAAATCGTGAATTGAAAACGCAAAAGCTTAGGTAGACTATAAGATAGAAACATTAAATAATTAAATAAATAACTTTTTCAGCCATTCTCAAAATTCAAAATTTGTCAAACTTTGTAAATGACCTTTTGAAATTAAAATAACAAATTCTATTTTTTTTTTTTTTTTGATGTGAAAAATTTTCAAATTTCAAAAAACTAGTTGAACTTTTTCAGAATATTTTATTGTTTTTTCAAAATTAGCCTGACCCTTAATATAGATTGTTAGATAATTTAATTAAATGCGTTCATACGCATTTACTTTTATTGTCGACAAACTGAAATATGATAGACATGATTTGCGCTTTCGAGAAAAACAATACTACACCATTTGAAGTGATAATGACTCCTGACTAACCAATTTTTAACTCGGTCCTTTGTACAATAAGTAAAATGATTTTATTAACTAAAGAGCACAAGCTTAGCAGGAGATAAGCCTTTTAGTCCTATTCCCCTGGTTAGCCTTTCCCAGCAACACCAACGAGAAAGAAAGTGAGAGACCCCCTACCGGCAGTTCCGTGAACGAGGAGGAGTTTCTTGCCACGAAGCTTTTCAGCTTTTCTGGTAACATCGGACCTCTTGTAACCCCTGTCGTTGTCGTTGGGGGTGGGTAAGCCGAGGTACCTCTCGGCGTAAATGGTGTCGTAGTATATCCAGTTGGTAACGGGTGCAACGGCGATGCCGCACTTGAAAATTGGATCCCTCGGAGAGTCGGCCGCCAAAGCTGAGAGCGTCACGAAACCTATATGAATCAAAAAAGTTGCCGATTTCGAAAATATAGAAAAAAAATTAAGAGAATAAGCTGTACCGTTTTGTTGATAATTTTTATTATCTCTGAAGCCTCGGTCATATAACTCTAAGTCTAGCTCGTTGTACAATTATGAACAAATGCTTTAATTTGTACACCAGGCTAGCCTACCTCCGTATGACCAACCCCAGATGGCGACTTTGGATTTATCGAAGAACGAATATCTTTTCAGCAGTTGTCGCGTTACGTCGAGTTGATCCTGAACTTCCGGACCGCCTAGTTTGTAATGGATCTCGTAAAGGAGGTCATCCCCGCGGTAACCGGAGCCTCGGCCATCAATGACAGCGTAGATGACGCTCTCCGAGGTGGTCAGGTAAGTTCCCCAGTCGAGTTTGAACATGTCATTCACCTGTGATGAAAAAAATGAATGAAAACTAGGTCTGCCTCTGGCACATTATCATTGAGTCGTTCGTACGAAAATATAAGTCTAGATATACGAATTCAAGTTTTTATTTGTCCCCGGCAGGTCAAGGGCAGTACCCATAATGAAGGTTGGGATAGGCTTTTTGCTTTTTCATTTAAAATAATACAATTTTAAACTGAGTACAAGTTGACCTTGCGACAGTATGAGAAAAGAAACAATTTGAGATATGACCCTATATTTGAATATGTAAAGCCTAGGTCACATATCACTACGGTGGCCGTACGAAACCAGTGGTCTGGCCCGCTGTACAAGTACAAAAACTTATTCAAATTTGTTCAACTAAGTCAGCCTATTGTTTCGTACGGCCGCCGTAGTGGTTATGTGACCGTGGCTTAAGCTTTCAAACCTAATTATTTTCAGATACAAAAAGATATGATGTTTTTAAAAATTGCATAAAAACGACACTCGTGATAACGAGCCTCTGCTTTGATATTGAACACACCTGAGTCCCAGGTAAATATCTCACCTGCTGGGAGTTCGGCCCGGCGTACACGTTGACCAGGAGGGGATACTTCTTACGCTCGTCGAAGTCGTGGGGCAAGTAGAGCCTCACCTTGGCCTCGTACTTCCCACCGTCGATCTTAATGTCCAGATTCGAGATCTTCGGCAGGTTCTTCTCTACGAGGGCGGCGGACAGGCCCTCGTTGGTGACCAGCGTGGCGATCTTCTGGTTCGGGGAAGACCTGTAGAGGTAATCTTGCGGAACGTGGGGCCCCTTGCAGGACATGGTGTAGTAGGACTTCTCCTTTGAAAACTCGAATGAATTGTAGCCGCAAAGACCGTCCCTAGTGTTGGTGACGTCACAACTGACGCAGACCACGATGCCGGGCTGCCCGGAGGCAAAGTCGGTTACCGTGTACAAGTGCCTCTCTCCTGCACTGCCCGGTCTGATGTAAAAAATTAAAATCCCTTTTATTTCTTAGCTTAATTTCTAACATCAAAGTTTTTTTTTATTGACGGACGAAAACACAAAAAAAAGAAAAAATATTTGAAACCTTTTAAAACGATTTATTATTTTGTCAACATTTATTTCTATACATGTAAAAACATAATTCTTGAGAGTGAATGAGTTTTACGGTAAATAAGCTAGCTCACTAAAATCTCCGAAAAATATTTTTATTTTATGAAACTGATCAGCTTACAGTACCTGGTAGCACGGAAGTAGATGAGGTGCTGGTTTTCGTCCCAATGGTAGATATCAGTAACAACCATGGAACCTATAAAAAACATTAAATTTTATCAAAAATAAAATTATATTTTTTTTATTTCTAGATTAATGAAGATTTCAATTGCGTTAGCTTAAGCCTTGTTCACATCTGATCATATGACTTTGCGACTTGTGTACAATTGATTGTCTTAAGCTTTTGCTAGTTTTCAAATATTGGTTAAAAATAGTTGCATGCAGTGACTACTCTAGGGCAAGTTCACAGCCTTGCCAAAGCATTGCAAAGTATAGTTCTAATCAAGTCGCAAGGTCATACGATCAAATGTGAACAGCCCTTTAGCTTAAAACGATTCTCATGATTTTATTTGTAAAACGACAGAAATCAAAATGTTTTTTTTTACTTTGTGGAAAATCTTTTTAATAAATCATTTTAAATGTCATATCGATATTGCGTTATAACTAATTTATTACGTTTAGAAATAGTCCATCTTACCGATTAAAATTGTGATTCTAAAATGTGTTTAAATTTCTTGTCACCATATGATTCAAAAAGCTAGTAGTCATTTGTAACTTGTATAAACCGTCTTAGCCAATACCTGAGGTTATGGGGACACGCTCGTTGGTGTCCCTGTTGATGACGTTGACGTGCTTGTAGCCTTCGGATGACAAGATCATGGCGAACTGGCGGCCGTCAGCCGTGAACACGGGCGGGTGATCCAATTCCATCCAACCATTCTGGAGAACAGATTCAATTGACAATTTACAAATATTTAAAGTTTTCAAAATAGAAAATTAGATGTGATAAATATACCCGACACATTGAGCCAGTAGTGCCAGAAACGTCATCTAAATTTCCCCAAACTCTGGACAAAAATATTGCATGCTTTGTATTAAGTGCCACGTAGACAAAAAATAGTTTCGACTTAAAGTAATATAGCAACACTTCATAGAGCTCTGAGCCTCTGACGACTTACCGGTTCAGTCATAACGAGAGAATCTTTGCAGCTTGCTGCATTGACATTGCAAATAGAGACCAAAGTGTAATTCTGGTGTCGGGTCTCCCAAGTCAAGCTGACTTCATCATTTGTGGCCCAAGTCACGGCATATATGATTTTTTCCTAGGGGTCAAAATTACAGGTAAAATTATTGCACCTGTTTTACGTTTAAATGTAGTTTAATGAAAACTATTGTTTTATGATACGTTGAAATTTTAACGACAAAAGAAGAAATTATATATCATAATGTCTGAATGAAATTGAGCTAATCTAGGGTGCTTCAAACGGCCTTTAAAAGGTCGCATTTTAAATACAAAAAACAGTAAACTGAAATTTTGTATTCTGAAGCTGACATTTCTTTCAGTCAGATTTTATCAAATAAAAAAAATTGCACAATTTTAATCAAGAAAAAAAATGTTGTATGTCACGTATTTCATTTTCTCTGGAATGATTCCAAGACGTGCCCTTTTTCGAAAATGGAAGGATTTGATTTGTGTTTTTAAGTAACTTCTCTTCTAAGCATGTATCGAGGTTACTGAAAATCTCGAAAGTCTCGAGCAACAAATGCAAGTCTTCGAATCAAAATTAAATGATAAAACAAAAACAGTCTCGAAAAACGCACAAACTTCGAGCCAAAAATGTTGCTCGGACACAGCCCTACCTTATCGTCGAAGTACCGCGGCGGTTGGAGCAGAATCGGCGACGAAGCTCTTGCGGGGTTGTCAACTCGAGCCACATAAACATTCACGAAAGGGTTGGTTCGTCCTGGTTTTGGGTACCTAAAACCAAGATTTATCGAGTATAGTTTGGCCACTTGGCAACTCCCGCCTTATTTTTCATTTTTGATGACATCATCGAGCGCAAATTTCATCATGATTTTTCTCACACAAAAAGAGCCTAATCAATTATTTTTTGTACTGTAAATCAACTTTGGTCTCACTACTATTCAAAATACTTACTTTTAAGCTAATTACAGTAAGCATCCTATTGATGTAGCATGTTATCTTTATACCTGCGCATTATGATGTCATTTGAATAATTTACAAAAAGTAGTGGAGTAGCCAACCTATACTCAATAAATTTTGACTAAAACCATTTCCTCTTTATTCACGACTTGCACTAAACTTCTACTAAGTAAGTTACCAATGTTACACCAAATTTGGTGAAATTCAGAATTCATTTCTGGCAACCCTGCATCTCAACGAAACAAGATTAAACAGGAAAACCCAAGATATTTTCGCTCAAACGTCAACTGTTTAGACAACTTATGAAATTGATATTTTCTATCAAATTCATTAATTTTATGCAAAACCAGACATTTTAACTTTAAATTATTTTTATAAAACATTTTGTTATGCAATCAAACAAACTATCTTTTTACTCAAGTAAATAAAAAATAGAAAATAAGTGTTTTCTAGGGTTGGATTATCTGTGCTGTGAGAGAAGACATCGAAATTCCACCAAATCTGAACAATCCCAAGGTTTCAGGCAGTGGATATTAAAAACTCAAATTGAGGCAAGGTCAGGTTCATAGTCAGGCCAAGGCAAGATTTGTAAAGCATAACTGAGAGCAAACATTTTTGATGACATCATAGCTCACAAATTTCAAGAGCTATTTCTAGAGTATTTACATTCTGATGAAAGCTGGTATCATTGCCTACAAAAATTATAGATGAAATTTGAGTCAAATCTTGTATGTTAAAGAAATGGCCTGCTTTAATTACTACCCGCGTGCTATGACATCATATGAAGATAATGAGAAAATTGGCTAAGTGACTAACCTATACTTGAGAAATCTTGGGCCAAGGTTAAACCTCATATAGAGTTGACATTTCATAACCAAAACCTGCCGTAATCTAGGCGTAAAGTTCTGCCAGAAATGTCATCAGAATTCCACCAAAAGCTAACCAAAATAATGTTGCTATTCACAGATGACATTACAAAATATTTTAGTTTAAGTTTAGAGCATTCCACCAAATCTGGCACTTCCATCTTCCCTCCTTTGAAAATTGCCCATTTAACCTAACCCAAGTTGTCAAATGTATGTTAAAAACAGTTCCAAAAGTTTATGGTAGAATTAAAAATCATGTCATAGAAAGATTTTTAATTCTACCAAATCAAATGGTCATTCTGATGAAATGAATTGAGACTAAATGAGAATACCAACATCATGGGAATGCACCCAGATTTAGGCAATTGAAAATTAGATTATAATTACAATTAAAAATATTGGATCCTAGATTTTTTTTTACTTTAAACGGTAATTTGAAAAATGTATTTCAAACTTGTGCACTGAGTGGAACAATTGAAGTTTTAATTAATCTAAAAATTTGGCGCAGTAATTATTGAAGTAATTATTGATTAGAAGGGAAAAAAATTTAATTCTAAAAGATATCAGATTATTATTAAGGGTAAAAATTTTAGTTCACATCTTGCAGAGATATATTTTTAGGTGAAAAGAAAGACTCTAACATGAAAAGTATCAAACAGGTTTGTCCAAGGGGAGACAAAAAATTGAGTAAAAATTTTATAGAGGGCGGTATATAAAAGAGGAAAAGTATTTTCCAACATGACTTTGGTGTCATAGGTATCTTAAAATCAACATGAACATTTTAGTCCTCCTTCTTAATGAGTCAGGTTTGAAAATATTATCAACTAAGTTTGTTTTACTCCTTTCATCTTTTTTGACAGTAAGTTCATTAAAATGAGTTTTAGAATTATATATATATATGTAAATAGCGCCAACAGAAATGATGTTGAAATTTCACCAACCCCAAAGCAACATTTTTAAATGACAATTCGGGTTTTTTTTTTTTTTTTTTTGTTTCTAATCCATTTATTTCACCATATATGTCAACCTTTAATTTTCTAAAACATTTGGAGAATTTCATCTAATGAATTAAAAAATATCATGATAAAATAAAACATTTTTGACCACTGTTGCGAAAAGTGACGGTGAAATTTCTCCTTACTCTAAAGTTACACGGCATCGAACGAAAACATCTTTTTTATATGCTCAATTTTTCAATCAATTTTGTTAGATTTCACCAAATCTGGCAACACAATTGATGGCTGTGAAATAAATTAGTACATTCTTGATACTGGTTGCAAGACTTGATACTATGCAAAAGTACAATACTTGAATGTACTTAGCTTCCAAGTACATTTTTTTAACAATGAAATTTTTGGAGAAAAAAATATTTGGTCAGGATTTCTGCCAGAAATGAAGAGACTGCCACGTGGCTAAAACTCAAATTTCTTTTCAATTTCCAAAGTTGGGAAAAACAATAGCTGAAATTTTTGTATCTGTCTAAGCTTAAGCCAGATTAAGCCAGATGGCTTAAGACTGACATAAGACAGCCTTTTGCTAATTTTCAGACCTGTCTAAGGAGGGATTAACAAGTTGATCCAACGGCCAATGTAAGTTACATACTGGCACCATGGTAATACCAAATTTTCATTCTTAGTCAGGTCTTAAGACTGGTTTCTTAAGGCACATTTATGTTTAGACATATGCAAAAATTTAAGCGACTAACACTGAGCCTCTGTCACATATCCATCGGGTCGGGCACACAAAACCTCAAGTCTATCCAGTTCCACATATGAAAATACATCGTTGCTATGGAAAAACATGCTAGACTTTTGGTTTCATACACTCGACCCAATGGTTATGTGAACGAGGCTTTAGTTCGTAACACTTCAAGGTCTTTGCAAATAAATAAAGAACAGTGCAAGAATGAGATCAGTGGTCAATGGTATAAAAAATTATGATCATATTTTATGAAAAAGTTGTCCCACTTCATTAAATAAGCAAAATTTTATTTACTTATATAACAGTTCAACTTTTCAATCGTAGTGCGGATTTTCACGTAAAATATCTTCCATAACATTGACTGAATGAATTTCATTAATTATCACAAATTTGATTCTCTCCTAATATTAAGATTATAAATTGAATTTCCTATTCCATCTAATTCAAATCATTTATAAAATCTAAGGATACTAGGTAAGACTTTCAGAATGTGGAAAATCAAGAAAATTGTTGAAATGCAACTGCAGGCCCAATGAAAATTCTCCATTTTGAAAATGTTACTTTTTTCCTAATTTCTATTTTTATAAGCATTATGTAATCAAATAAATTTCAGTGAGTAAATATGAGTGCTAAGACTACTGTATAAATCAGCTTAAAAATTGTTAAATTAAATGAAAAATTGATTTTAAGATATAATAAGAGAGGAACAAAAAGAACCTTAGTTATCGACTGAAACAATAAAATTCATACTTTTTCCTCTTATGCAGATAAAAATTTTAAACGATGAAGATACGCTAGTCAGGAAACATCATAGACATATATTTTAATGGACTGCTGATCCCCTTTAGTTCCAAATTCTGTTTCAACATGGTTTTTGGCGCTATTACCCCACCCAAAAAGAGTGAAGAAAAAAGATAACAGTATTTAGCTCATTTAGTTCAAGAAATTTGTTTCCATTGGTTTAAAAACTGTAAAAATACATCCCTTTTCTTACTAATTTGGCTTTGTTTTCCGTGGGGTAACAGTGCCATTTTCATAGTAATGAGTAAAATCAGAATTACATAACAGTAAAGCAGGAGATCAGCAGTCTATTGATATATATGTATGTCTATGGGAAACACAGAATGTAGTTTGCTTTGAAAAATTTTGCCGTAAATCTGAGACAATTTAAGAGGATCGATTTAATAATTCCACTTTTAATCAAGAGAGGTTTTTAAGCCAACTGATATTTTAAAAATAAGTTTGTGGATTACTGAACCAGAAACGAACTAGCTTAAGCTGGTTTGATGGCCTTTGCGGTATTTGCAAGGACTTTGATTCACAAAACTTTCGATAGCAACAAATGATTAAGTTGGACCATTAAAAAAATGTAGTTCAACTAAGTTTTCAAGTTTTTTTTTATTTTTATGATCATAGACATTATTAAAACATGTATTCGAGCTTAACGCAACCCTATGCTTACCTCAGGGGTGTAGGGATAGGATACTGGAATTCCAACAGACCGGGTTGACCATAGATTTCTAAAGGCATCTGTAACATAAGTTTCATTGTTTGAAAAACAAAAACGAGATGTTATAATGAGAAACGGGTTATCTTTTTCAGTTACGATAAATCAAATCGGCAATATTTATTATTAGAGGTTATTAATCTAAGCTTTTTCTAACCAAAGAGGAAGAAAAAATTAAATTTATATCCAATGGCCTGTCTAAATTTAACATACATCGACTTATGGAGTTTCGCGGAAAGCTACATCTAAATGTCATGGAGAAATATTTTTATGCTGATACAACAATCTAAACTAATTCTATAAAATGTCCTAAAACTTGTTTTTTTTAAAAAGCAAACAATCCACGTTATATCAGAAAAGCAAACCGGTTTGTAAATAACGAAAAATTTGATCTCTTTAATTTTGGGACAGCTTAGTAATATTATACCAGGTCGACAGCCGTGTCGTTAAATTCGATCCAGGCGATGTGCTTGGCGTCGGGGCTGAACCAGACGGCCCTGGTGTCGGAGATAACCTCCTCCTCGTACACCCAGTCACAAACCCCGTTGAAGATGGTTCCAGGCACACCTTGAGTAAATTTCAATCACGGTTTTGTTTTAAATAATATATAATAAAATATATAATTTGAATAATAAAGAACAATCCTTAAATATCATAAAATGCTTTCAGAGAAAAAAATCTTATGAAAACGATTTTACGAAAAATAAATAAAATATATTTACAAACGAATTTCTCTGAAAAGCTTAATATATATTAGTATCAAATGATTAACAGATAATACCGGTTAAATACGTCTTCATATGAAAAAACTCCCCGCAGTATTAGTAAATAACTTTTTCTACAAAACCTTTAACATATAAAACTATTTGGAATAATAAGTATGTTTAACTGTTCAACGAATAAGGATATCAAATTTTTGGACAGCATTAAAAAATTGAACAGTTTTCTATCTTTTCATTCGGACATTCTTAGGATTTTTTTAAGATTTCTCGTAAGTGAGTGGCAAAAAGTGACTCATGCTTTAAAAAAAATGTTCTTGACTGTTTTAAAAGAAATAAAAACGAGAATTCTTTTTTTTTCTTGAACCCTACAAGGAAGTGTTTTTATTTTGTTTTAGTAATTTTAAAACATTAAACCAACTTGGACTTGTCTGTTTGTTTGTTTGGTCATATCCTTTTCAAAAAAGGAAAAAAAAAGTATCGTATTTGACGATCCAACTTCTTAAAACATTTGTTAAAAGAGTATAGCTTTTAATCTATAAAATTTCACCTTGTAATATGTACCCAAAACTCAATTTAACAGTTCAAACAAACCTTGTTGTAGAAACGGAACAGTCCTGCTAGAAATATCATCGATATTCCACCAAAATCTACAAACACTTAATTTATCATTGCTTTATTTAATTTGGCCTCATTGCTTG
>LR033894.1:14579-24601 GCA_900607525.1 Apocyclops royi
GCAATAATTTTTATCGCCTTTTTGCTTTATTGCTTGAAAATTATTACTCGTGTGCTGAAGCCCTAACTGCTGAACTATTAAGTTTTTCTTAACAAAAAAAGAATGAATGTTCTCTTTTGAATACTCGTGAATTTTACGTTTCAAATCTCAAAATAATAAAAATTGATAACACTGTTATCAGTGCTGCCAGAAATGTCAACAGAATTTCACCAAATTCTGTTGAGTGACGATTTTACTGAACCACCGTGAATCAGATTGTTAGCATTGATAACTAGATAAGGGTATTGATTAAAACCTGTCTTATGCCATGGTCACATAACCACTACGACAGCCTTACGAAACCATGGTCTATCCCGTTGTATGAATATAAGTACTGATTCATACTTGATCCATGGGCTTATCCTTTAGTTTCGTACGACCGTCGTAGTGGTTATATGACCGAGGCTTTAACAGATTAAAAAATGACCTGCAAAATAAATCTAAAATACCGGTGGTGCTAGAAAAGTTTATAAAAAATCTACCAAAATGTAAATCATTTCTTAATTCCTCTACGAAAAACCCACACATTTTGGGGAAAATTTCACCAAATCTGGCACCACCGAGCGTAAGTAAAAATATTCATGTTGTGAAGATTACGGTACACTGAGCACAATTTTTCATTAGACATTGTTTTATTTTAATTTTTTTCTGGCACTAAATTAATATTTGTACATTAATACACTGAATTGCAATGCAATTGATCTGCAAAAAAATATTTTTTTCAAACAAATAAAAACTGTTTGCGTAATATCTAGAAAATTTTATTTTTAATTTTTGATCGAATCAAATGTCGCTATGAATGATGACAATACGCCGCTTCATTCAGCAAAATGAAACTTATGACGCATTGCAAAAAACGTCTAAATTTCATAAGATTAAAAAAAATGCCAAATCAGTATTGTAACAAAAATTCAGGAAAAAAGAAAAAGGAAAAATTCTCAAAGCATCACAAAAGTTTCTTTAAAGAATTTCTCAACAAGTAAAAAAAATTTTTCAATCAAAAAATTTTCAAATATTTCATAAAAACTTAATCTTTGAAAAAAAAAATTTACAACGAGTTCTGTCAAATGGATAATTTTCAATTTATTTCAAAACGGGGCTTTGTTAAAACATTTTTTTTCACCTGTTAAAATTATTTTTTTTTTGCATTGTGCCATAGAAGTCTTACCTGTAGTGGACAGTGGAATATCCTCCGACGAGGGAGTTTCTCGATAGAAGACATTGTTACTGAAGACATACACAAGAGAACTTCCCTTCGGTGACCAAGTAGCATAGAGAAGTGGCAAAGGTGGAGGACCGTTCTGACCTCCGGCGCCTCCAGGACCTCCGGGACCACCTCCTTGTCCACCTGGGGGCCCTCCAGGCCCGCTAGGACCTCCAGGAAATCCTCCTGTGTAATAAAAAATACAAACTTTTAAAATTAAGGTATTAAGTTTTTTCCCTTAAAATTTCTTAAAAATTAAAACAGACGATGTTTTCTTTACATATTTCAAATATTTGAAGGTGACTTGACTTGTGTTTCAGTCGCCAAAACCATCGCGACTCAAGGTCGCATCAAGATAATCTCAGCAACCGATTGGCACATGTGTATAGGTTAAGTTGCAATGCTAAGAGCTAGTCTTGATGGCATGGTACGTCTAAGCTGTATCACTACGCAAAAAAAGCTAAATTTTTATCAATAATAATCCGGTCCAGAGTATCTTTGGGATTTTATTCAAAAAAAAATTTTTTTTAGTTAAGGCAGGGATGATATTTCAATAAAACCGACGTCCTCAAAAAATGTTTAGATCGTTTGTAGTAAGCATATATAGAAAGAGGATAGCTTAGCCGTGACTGCACTACAACTAAAATTTAACGGCAAGTTCAATTATTCATACAAGAATTATTGGTATAATAAGACTAAGCTGCAGTGCTGCCAGAAATAACATCAAATTTTCACCAAAAACTATGCAGACGCAGACATTGCATTGACAATTTAAAACCACTCTAAGTGACTCGAGTTTGTTATCTGTGTTTCCGTGAATTTCACCAAATCTGGCAGCACTTATAATTCAATCTACTTCTTCTTTGGCCTCTTGCGTTTTGTTTGGCACCACCTCTTTTGTAAGAGGCTCATTAGTACGAGCTTCATTTCATCGAATTGCACTTCTTCGAATCATCAGTTGTATTAATTGCAATTGATTGAAAGCACATTTGATTGAATGATACAGCAGGGGTGCAAGAGGCGGCACCCTCCTGAAAAGAGGCTTACCTAACCTTACTTAACCTAACCTAAAATAATATAACACGATGTCACCTTACGTATTCGAACAAATGAAGTTTGTACAAGTAAGTTTTCATACTTTCGATCAAATGAAGTTCAAAAGTGGGTTTCATACAAAAGAAGTGGTGCCGGTTTTTTTTTTTTTTTTTGTGAATATGGTAATTCCATCAAATGTTAAGATAACATTTAGTTATTTTCAAAGAGCTATGAAATCTCGAATAAACAAGAAGTTTCTAATTTCATATCGCGACATTTAGTTTCATGGAAATCAATTTTAAAATTAGTTTATCAACACGCACACAAAAGTATAAAAAACAGATACTGTCGTCACTGTTGCCAGATATTGCGTTTTAGAAATTATCTTAATGGAAATTTTGATTTTGTAATTTTGGTTGTAATTTAAACACCAATACTGGCAACACCGACAAATTAAAACATCTATAGTTCTCATGGTAGAAACAGTAAATAACTTATTTCTATTTCATAACAATTTCGCATGCGCACAGTCAATTCTATAAACTGGAGTAAAATATTTTTCAATTAAGCAAAACCAACAACTTTTTCTTGCAAGATTACAAAGCAACTTTTTTTATATCTTTCATACCCGGTGGTCCACCGTCATTGACTCCAGCAGGGGCGAGTTTTCGAAGCACATTAAAAGAGGGCTGGAGCTTGATTCTCTGCCCCTTCTTGATGTCATACACCTCGTAGATGGCCAAGAAACTGTGCCTGAACAACTTCTGGGGGAAGATGGCTAACAAAACGAACTTCTGGTCTGCGGGGCGGGAAAATATAAAAATTATGTGGATATATCTTCAATTTTTCAAATTATAACTTAAGATATTTGTTCATTCGAATTCATTTTTTCATGATTGAACATGAACGGTGAAGATCAAATATTTTTTTTGAACAAAAAATGCATATCGTAAAAGACAACTCAATTTCTAACATTAGGTCAAATTTTTAAATCCGACTAAGCTTGAGGTAAGTCTGATAGGCTATTAAGTTTCTATCAAAGGAAAAAAATATTTTTTATTGACAAATCAATCTTTTATAGGACAGTCTTAAGCTTAAGCCTGGTTTCAAAATTAAAGCTAATGATTTTCCGTAAGAAACCAAAAAGATTTGAAAATCAAACTTTGATCATTGCTCAATCAATCAAGGCTTATCTTATTAGATATGTTTAAAGGGAAATAAGTTTTGTCCCTGGCGAGGTTTTAATAAAAAAAACACTTTAGAGGTTTGTAAGTACTTCTTAGCCTTGTGCTCAGTTTAAGCTGATTTTGAAAAGTGATACGTTAAATCTTCAAGGCACCCAAAAAAATTTTTTGTTATACGTAACTGGTTTATGCTAATTATGTAATTAAAATTTCAGAGCTAGATTCCATGATTTAAACTGTCTCGGAAAACGTAACTGATGCATTAAGCCCTGATCAGATTTCGTCGTATGACTTTGCGACCTGTGTATGCTTGTTTGTCTCAAGGCTTTGCAAGTTTTCATTGATTGGTTGCATGTTACAACAACTCTTAGACCTATTTACAACCTTGCAAAATCATTATAGAATGCAATTGTGACCTAGTCGCAAAGTCATACAATGAAATGTGAACAGTCCTTAGTCAATTTACTGAAATAAAAGAAGCATTTGAAAAAAAACTTTTGTTTTTTCATTTTGCCTAGTGGTTAGGTTGGGACAGGTTAAAAATTAATTTTAGATAAAACACTTAAAAAGTAGCAGTTCAAGTGTCTAACCCTGTAACAGGCTAAATTAGCAAACTGTATTATCCTATACTTAAAAAAGCACAAAAAAGACTTCTGAACTCAACAACAATTAGCAAATGCATGAAGATTTTTGCACATACAAAAACGTTTCAATCATTTGCTTCATCAAAATTATTAATCATGGCTTGTGTTACAGGTTTAATTATTGTTTAAGAATCTTCTTCTGAATTCGACAGAAATGAGTTATTCTGAAGAAAAACGAACATTACATAACTTAACAAAAGGGGCCTAAGAAAAGGAATTCTTTCAAGTACAAAGATTACAACTTCAAAATAATTCGTGTTTAGTAAAGAGCTTTGGTTGTAAAAAAAGCATTTATATTAAAATAAAGAGGACTCAAGCAACAGATTGCAAATTTACGTATAATTCGAATTCGAAATAAACTCCAGTGAAAATTGACTTTGCGGACCTTCCTTTTCGCGAAAAAATGTACTATTAAAAAGCGTTTGCTACGGAACAAAAAATCTCTGTAAACGGCTAGCTTTTTTAAATAAGTTCACTGGTTGAAGACCTCCTACCTGGGGACAGCCAAAACTGAAACACGGGGGGCTCCCTCATCACGTTGGCCGGGACTATCACCTCGCTGCTGCCCGAGACGACGCTGAAGATGGCAAGAGCTCCGGCCCTGTTGCGATAGACATACTCAGTGTCCGAGACCCAAGAGCCGTTCCAGCGTTCAGCGGCGAATTCGTTTTCGACAATTTCCGACAATGCAAACCCTTACAAATGGAAGTAGAATTATTAATCAAGCCTTTGTTGAAGGTTATACAAAAATTAGTTGGGTCCGTTAAAAAGTACCTGAGCCTGACGGTAAAATTTTTTCTCCAAATTTAGAAATTCCGATCTAGCTTTTTCCCGCTAAGGTGGAGTACTTTTTAATAAACCCATCATTTTAGACATTTTCCAATTGCCAACTTTACGAGAAACATCTTTGCAAATAGGACCGTTTAAAAAATGACAACATGGAACTTCGACCATTTGAAAATTACCTCGGTGAGGTTTTATTCGATGTACTTTTGGTTACATAATCAACATTCTTTGTTAGAAGAAAATGTTGAATTCGTTTCAATAGCATCGGTCTATTTAAAATCAATCTTTTTGAAAATCCTAATCTTCTGATATTAACACAGGAAATAAACATTTCACCCGTCTGCGAAGAGATTTTGACAAAGTAAGTCAACATTTACATTTTAAGAGAAAAAAAATGCCAAATTTTTTTTTCCCGAGTCGAGAATTCTCTCTACTTTGTAATTTGAATCGCGTTAAAAGTTTATTTTCCGCGAAAATGCACGGTAGGTATGACATAGAATCGAGTGACGTTTCTCATTCATCAAATTTTGCTATAAAAAAGGGTGACGAAAAAAAATTACCTTGTTTACCAAAGCGTTGAGGTTCACGTTTGACAAGTCCAGAAGATTCCCCTGTAGATTCGGCAGAGAACGATTCTAGAAGTTCTTCAAGATTAGCCTCCTCTCCCGTGCTTCGCTTTCCTACAGCCACTCCGACCAAACAGAGCACCAAAACAACAGCAACGCATGACGAAATTAGAGATATGGTACGTCGGTTTTTTAATTTTGAAGATTGCTGCTCAATCCTCTCCAAACTCGAAGTCTTTACTGACATATTTCGTCGTCTTTATATTATTCCGAATAAATTTTAACAAACAAATCTTGGGATCTACGATAAAGTGTCAGTCTTCCTTGCCACTGTTCATGCTAGTTTGGCGTCGGATTACCTGGAAATGCGAATAAAATTCACAACCATCACAGGACTCTCCATCGATTTTTAAAGATTAAAAATTACACAAAGATGACAATAGGCCTTCGGCAAGCGTGCGGTAATTTTGAGGCGAAAAGGTGAATAAGCAATTATATTATAGTTACTGCTTACAACTATTGGCATTTATACACTACCCTAGCAATTTTCACCCCTGAATCTTTTATTGCTTTTTATGGTTTTCGCTGTATCGCCTCAAAATTATCGCTCGTCGCCAGACGATAAGAATTAATATGAGAAGGTTTGATTGAACGTATATGTGCGAAAAAAAAATTCAAAACCTTAATTCAGAGTTTTCACCTTACTTTGAATAAAAATACACAATCAGGACGTAACAATGAGAAAATTTAAATTTGATTCCACCTCCTTCGCGCGCGGACCTTAATTCTTTAAAAACAAAAGTACTAAGCTCTGTTGCCAAAGATTGTGCACTTCTACGACGTTGTCAAATGCAGTTTTGGAATATCTTGGCAATAGGAGGTGATAAGGTCAAAATTAAATATCAGACAATTTTTTCAAAGAATATTTTTTCTTCAATATTGAATGGAAGTTTCACTTCTTTTTCCTATAAGAAACGCATGTGCAAACGAATCTTTAGCCATGCAAAACTCTAAAAGCCAGGCATCAATCTTTTTGGCCAAAATGTAACTTTTTATGCCCATGATTTTTTCGCGTAATTTTTGGTCGAGCCTTTTAGATTTACTCACTTGTTTAGAATCTTTCTTTACAATTTTTAATGGAGTTGTTAACGGTTACGGTTTTAATTTTTTATCTTAAAATGTAAATGAAACGCAGACGTCTCAACTTAGACCAACACTGGTTTAAGATAAGTCCATTGACATGTCAGAGTCTCGGTAAACGAGCGATAATTGTTATGAAATAAATCGAAAAAAATTGAATAAAAATGTATTACAAGGGACGAAAAAAAAGTTGAGTGGCTCTTGTAATTTTAGCAATAGTCTAGCAATATTTTCTCATGATTATCGCCTTAGAAGTATCTTAGAAAATAGATGTCTATGGAAGTATCGCTTGTCTAGAGATTCCTTGGCCAAAGCTTTCAGGAGAGTTCTTTTATTTTGTGACAAGGAGAGACACTCGCTTTAAAAGCCTCAGTCAAAAAACAGTGGGTCGAGCGCACGAAACCGTAAGTCTAACTTGTGCAAATGCAGAGAAGTATTTTAATTCTTTCAACTGAACATACTTGAGGTTTCGTGCGCCCGACCGAGGCTTTAGCCTTGGTCACAAAACCACTACGGCGGCCGTACAAAACTTCAGGCCAAGCCCATTGATCAAAGATGAATAAGGATTTTTTTCATTCAACTGGCCAGACCATAGTTTCAAGCTAAACTTGACAACTATAAAAAGTTAAAAATTTTCCTAAGTTTTTCTTTGATGTGTTTGCCGATCTGCAATAACATTTCAAAGTTTAATTTGACCAAAACTTTTAACCTAGCTGTTGCGAATTTCCAGATATTTTTTTCACTTCCGTAAAAAAAATTGAAACACAAAAATGAACAATTTTAATTTGAATATTAACTGTTTTTATTTCAAATGTGACAATTTTGGAATATATTTTGGCACTTGATATATAAACAGTCGGGGTGGGCAGAAAAGTCGCGATTGCATCTTGTCAAATGCACTGTATGTCGAATGTCCAAAAGTCAAAACCAACTTCTGTCGAAATGCAAAAAGTCGAGTCACACCTTGTTGAAACCTGGGATGCTAGCGACGTTAGAGGGGTCAGTAAGGTACCCATGTCAGAGCTACTAAGATCTGGACCCTAAATAACTGGTTCCACTATCTCTTGAAGTGCAGGATTATTGTTAGGTTAAGTTAGATTTTTAAAGGAAATATGAGACAACCTTTGAAACACAAACAGTAGCATATTAGACTGACTATGATACAGAAGTAAAAAAATTCGACATTTTGTGCATTCTACTCTCTGACCATTTGACAACTGGCATATTTTTTCATTGAAAATCGGCATTTAATATCATTTCAGTGCACGGTCCAAACAGATACGTTTTTAGAAAATATCTGTATTGGAAAAATGAACGTGTGAACAAATTTTTCAATTGTTATTCATATAGGAAAATATTTTTTAACTCAAAATGTTTCCAAACTGCTGATGATTTCATCTTTTTTTAGACAAGGAAAATGTTCAAAGACAAATTTCATCTGAGCTGCATTTTGTAAATGTTTATGGGTTTGCAATTTAGTTGACCTTCAGAAAAATGTTTTAGGGAACTCATAAGATACAAGCACTGAATTGAATTCGTACAATGGTGAGATTCACCATACAATATAAAGCATGTTGGTTGATTAACTTGACCTAACCAAATTTAACACAATAAAGGGGGGAGGGGAGGGGAAGCTAAAAATAGGAAAATAAAAGGAAAAAAGATTCTCTTTTTTGCCACGGAGTCATTATTGGTACCATTTATTTTTTTCATATTGTCGCGAATCCCAGAGCGTCACAATATAAAATTGTCGCAATCCCTGTTTCATCGTCCCGAACAAGGCTAGGGGTTAGACCCATAATATTGTAGGCTAGGGTAGGTTGTTTGTTGTTATATGAAAATATGAAAAAAAATTAAAATAATTTTGGTTATCGACAATTTTACATTGCAAACATATGTGGAACGCGACGATTTGAAATGGCTTGAACGGTCTAGTTGATCTAATAATCTAGTAACATCTTAGCTGGGGTGCAAGGGCTGCCAGCTCCCAGAATGCCATTAGAAAAATGATCATTGTTTTTTTGTTTTAATACAACCTTAAATTTTTAATCACTGAAGGACTAGTACCACCGAAGGAGATGGAAATACTTTAAAAGATTTTAAAGTCCATAAATCATATTAAATAAAGTCTATAATTTGATCAGACAGAAACGAACTTGTTGAAGGCCGTCTCAATTTTTTTCGAAAAATTTGACCTTGGACAACCAACGCGTAAAAAAAAAATAACTTACGAATCGTAAAATTTCTTTTCAGTGTCCAAATGCAGAATTATCACACGAATTTTTTTAACACGATGACATTTCGCGATTTAAACACACTGATGATGAGATATTCATCGTCGAAGTTCAACTAGGATTCTTTTAAGTCTAAACTGAAGTTTGGATGCTCAGAGCAGGAGGAGAATTCATACTTGGCGCCTCTCAAGACTTACGCGCGCTTGTCAAGGTAGTCACAGTATTAAGGTAGATTCAGAACATTTTCCCATTTAACTTAAGACTTTATTGGTATTCTCACTGATGACTATATCGTAACAAAAGTTTACCGTGGTGATATATTTACAAAATTAAAAACCTAGCTTACCTCTCTTTCTTCAACTCTTAGTAGATGTTTTGTATAGCTTTTTTCTGTCACTAAATTACCACTTAATTATACAACTTGAACTTTCGTCTATTCATATTACAGTTTAACAGGTGAAAATAAGCTATTTGCTTTTTTACACACTACAGCTTTCGAGTTTTAACCTGCACTCTATTCCACTTACTCTAAATTTAAAATCTTACGCGAGCCAAGTTTCGGCCGTCTGCTAATGCTGACATCATCATATCCTGACGAAAATAAAAAAAATGTATGAGTACTCTCTGAAAATGATTTATGAATAACATCTCAATGAGTAAATTGGTGATTGAATACTTAAAGTTAACAAGTCTGAAAAAGCGAAAAATGTTTTTGATCTGTTTGCAACAGAAAATGATCAGACTCGTGTCATCTTTATTTACTTTAAACTATCCCGAAATTAAACCGGGCAACATTTATCTCTACACCACATCCCGCCTATGGGTCGTTTATATGTCTATGGTCGTTTACCGGAGTTCCACAGCTGACAAGTTGTCCTTTTTCATGCCAAATTTCACAATTTGGTCCTTTTTCAAATCAAAATGTCCGGAAGAAATTTTGACATTTATGGAGCATCTGTCCTTTCCTATTTATTATTATGATTATTATCTAATGTTGACCTTTTTATAGAACTCTGATTTAGTAAATGGCTGTTTTAAAGAAGATTAAGCCTTTTCGGAAAATTTCTTCCTGGCAACCTTCAACCAGACTGGTGTCGTAGACATTATGTCTATGCCATAGACATTAGAAATACCTAGACTAATCACTGACCCAGCCCGCCTGCCTGTACTGCCTGTTAGTTCCAAGAACC
>LR033897.1:13290-23987 GCA_900607525.1 Apocyclops royi
AAAGAACAATTACTACATAAATGTCTACATTTCTTCCGGACATTTTCATTTAGAAAAGGACAAAATTATGAAATTTGTCCTGAAAAAGGACATCCTGGCTGCCCTGATATGGTTGTGTGACTGTGGCTTTGGATAGATAGATTATTGTCTCCTTAATTTGTGCCTTGTTCGCACTTACTGCAGTCTTTGCATCTGACGCAAGGCGAATTTGGCGCCAAATACAGAACCGGATATAAAGTCCCCTGGGCCCTGCCGAAGCACTCGTGAACTATGTGCACCGGGTTCGATTCTCCTTCCGTCAGGGTGTCGTCCTATTAAAGTTATTTATGCGAAAATCCACAATATCATAGAAAAGCTCTACCAGTTAATAAGCAGCAACAATTTTGTTTTTTTATTGAAGTGTGACAGCTTAGTTGTTTCACTCGATCGTAATTTGTCTACTCAATTGATACCTGGTGTTTTTCTTGTAAAGTTTGAGTTTCAGATGAGCAGAGATAGCTAATAAGACGCTCGGCATCAGATTTCGTGATAAGGCCACACTAGGAGAATATTAAAAAAACAAACATTTATCGATAACTTTAGAATTTGCTTCAAGTTTTCATGAGAACTTGATTAAAGCCGGTACTACATACACTTCACAAGAAGACAATCTTCTTTCAATGTTTTGAGCAGGTGGTAATCAGCTCTAGTGACCTTAGGTAACATACCTGATGAGCTGCAAGGGGCAGAACGTTCCTTTCTTTCAGAGCTAAAAGCTGTTTTGTTGTGCAAGGGGCAATATGAATTTGGAGCTCTTCACAAGCTAAGCAAATCTGAAATCATTTGTAGAAAAAGAAAATTACGTATCTCACTGGGCTTAAGTAGGATGTCTTAAGTCAAACTAATTATATGACCTGTTTATTGTGAGACAAAGATTGCTTATGTCAGTTATCCTAATTTTCAAGCCTACTTGGTCTTAAGTCAGGTTTCTTAAGATAGCTTGAGACACATTTAAGCATAGACAGATACGAAAATATCAGCTTAAGCCTTACGAAACCATGGTCTGTCCCGTTGCATGAATATAAGTACTTATTCATATTAGAGGAATGGGCTTAGCCCATAGTATTGTACGACCGTCGTAGTGGTTATGTGATCGAGGCTTTATAGTGCAAACCTGTCTTAGATGTAAAATCAAAAGTTGGTCGTTTAAACATGCATCAAAATAACCCATTTATATTTGACGGCCTCAAAAACAAAATAAAGAAGATTTATTTCACTTAGAAACAGCCTAGCTTAATGGCAAATATAAAAATGCACTCGCCTGTTCCCAAAGAAAAGGTCCCAAAATTTGTTTTAAAATTTGTGGAAGGCAAAGACGGGGCTCGCCACCAATATTGAATGCAGGGATGAGTTGACCATTGAGCTTGACATCGAGAATTTCGAGAAATGAGTCGTCTCGAGTTGACATGATAGGGGGCGGCTGGGGGGCTGTGGATAAACTGGATACTGTTGAAGTTGTTGTTTGCAAGCTTTCCTCTCGACCGCGTGAACCTACTAAGATTCAGTTGATTTTGACAAGTGTTGCCAGAAATGTTAGCAAATTTTCACCAAAAACAGAACAAAATACTGAATGTGTCTGTCCTCTTTAAAAACCATCGTTTCTTGTTTCAATGTTAAGTAATTCCACCAGAGTAGCAAGCATGGTCACTCCACACCTAATCATGCCCAAGGCACCAGGGACCATATTCACAAAAGTTCTTACAAAAATCTTACGAAAATTCCTAAATCTTAGTAGGTAATCTTAGATATCTAACAGCCACATATTCATTTAGCTTAAGATAACATAGATAAGATGAAATTTTAAGGAAAATGTCGTAAGATTTTCGTAAGAATTTTTGTGAATATCCACCCAGTACACCTTGACATTTTGTAGATTGTTTGAATACAATTGCAACAAACTGCAATGGTGACCAAATGAGAAATCAAAATGATCAATGGTTTTTACCTGGCCTTCCACTTGAGTGACTTGTAGCAGCTGCATTGGCAACAGCAACTGCCACAGCTGCTGCAGCTGCTGACCTCATCTTTTGCTGTTCCCAAAGTTTTCTTATCATTTCTCCACTGAGGTGATTGGAGGCACCCTTCCTGGGACCACTTGGCCTTCTCCTTTTAACTGTCAAAAAAATTTCAGCTGAATATACAATATTTTTTCTAATTGGAGTTTGCACCCTGCTTGCTATAACTGCTAGGTTTGGTAGCAAGATTAGTATAGTATAGGATGGCCACTTAGGTTCTTTACCTGAGAGGATACATTTTTGATGATATCATAGCATATAAATTTCAAGAGCTTTTTCTTGTTCACTAGAGTATTCACATTCTAATTTTTTTACATCTAGTGAAAGTTGGTGTCAATGTTTATAAAATAATGAATGAGACTTTAGTCAAATCTTTTGTATTGAAGATATGGCCTGTTTTATTGATGACCTGAAGGTTTTGATGGCATTTGAAGATAATGAGAAAATTAGCTAAGGGACCAACATATACCTCACAGATTTTGGTCTAGATAGTGTCTTGAAAACATTTTTGTCTTTGAAATTTCACCAGTGAAAACAACCAAGCTCAAAATTTTATCAAATAGTAAACTTAGTGGCCAAACTTTTAGTTCATTATCTCTCTTAATTAATGATAAAGTAAATAGTCTAATTGAGTCCTTCAGGCCCAAAATTAGTTTTAAAATTTGTTGAAGGCACAGATGGGGATCACCACCAATATTGAATGCAGGGATGAGCTGACCATGAGCTTCAGTCAGACAACAAGGAGATGATAATGGCAACTGACATATTATCTGATATCTTCATAAGTTGTCTCATCTCAAATTTGAGATGAGAGAGGTTCAAAGTATTGTGAAAATATTGGGGTTTTCTCACCATCTCATCTCAAACTTAAGATGAGATGACTTACAAAGATATCAGCTTTTGATTATTTAGTGAAAGAGCTTGAACAACTCAGTCATGAAAAAACATGGTGAAACTTATTTTGATGATCAAATTCAACAGGACCCACTGAACCCCAGAAATTCAAAATTGAATTTTCATTATGAAACATCTTTGAAGGCTTTTTTTAGATTCACACCTGGTCTGGAAAAACTGCCAGCATCTCTGTTCTCTGCAAGGTGCTGTTGTAACCTTCTTTGATGCTCCTAGGTGGAGAAAAAATTCACATCAGGTATTGCCACTTATTCTGATTAAAAAATTACCAACAGCTAGCAATCCTAGTGGAATAAGTTTTGGTACACAACCTTCTGGTGCAATTGTGCAGAACATATTTTTTTTTAATTATGTCGCTACACGTGGTGATTTTTTGTAATAGAATATTTCCTCTCCAAAAGAAAATTGCAATATTCATGTAAATGAGCCTTTTAAATGCCATGAGGTTGACTTACTTGTTGCTGAGCAGCAGCTGCAGCTGCTGCGGCAGCTGCAGCCGCAGCGGCAGCATTGTGGACTGACTGGCTGTGCACAGACTGGGCAGCACGAATTCTCTCAAAGATTGTCTGATAGGTTGGCGCGTTTTCCATCGTACCAAAATTATTAGGCTCAGTTGCAGTTGTCGATACTACTGAAGAATTTGTCAATAGATTCGATATCTTATTGTTTAATTGAATGCTTGGAATCATTCCCAAACCCTGAAAAACAAATTTTAGTGAGTAAAGGTGAGTTGTCACGGTCTGAAAACCACTGCGTAAAACAGATGTGACAATGATTTTAATAGGTATTTTTCTATTTCAGTCATTGTCACAGACAGTTTACGCAATGATTTTGAGTCCATGACAACACAGCTTAAGCTTAAAATAGTGTTGCCGTAAATAACAAAAGAAAATTTCACCAGAAATTAAACTAAAAATTGCAATGCCTGCTTCCTCAAACGACTGTCTTTGTAATGATCTTCAGTTAAAATCTCTGACGGCTTGTAGCCAAATTTTCATATATCTCCCTTAAGCAGTGTTGCCAGAAATGTGATAAAAATTTCCCCTAAATCTTAACCCATCCTTTTTTGTTCAGCTTCAACTCTTTGGCAACTCTGCCCATAAGTTAATTAGGCAGTGTTTCAATGACTCAAAACTCACTTGAAAATTAGATGAAAATCCTGGTTCACAGTGACTTGCTGGCACAAGGGCTGGTGACAGCGGCCCTGTGCCTTCCCAAGTGAGTCCAGGTGAGATGGAGGAAGGGCCTCCAATGAAGACAGGTGCTAGGGCAAGGTACCTCTCAAGTAATTTTTGCACTTGTGTGGCTCTGGCAATGTGTTGAAGGCAATCTTTCAGTTCTGGTCTAGACTGAAATGAATTGAGAAATCAAGTCAGCAATGCAGTGTTGCCATGTTTGGTGGAATCCCCCGAAAACAAAAACTTTTTATATCCAAAGGGAACTTGAATAAATAGAGGGAACAAAACTTTGGTGAAATTTTGATGACTAATCTGGCAATGTTGGTGAGAAAATCATTTTAATTCAATTGTCTTTCCTTAATTAAAGGTGTGAAAAGACTTCATTTTTGGTGTCAGGTAGTTACCTGTTGCAAATCTGACATATTCCAGCGTGATTACAACCAACCCCCCTTCATGGTAGGGCAGCAACATGTGGAGAACACCTGTTCTTACCTGAAAAACATTTTCAATTGGTGTAATTAATTGATGTAGCTTAATTTTTTTTAAATCAGGATCTTCATACAATTGTTTCCAAGCTAGGCTAGGTTGAATTGGAAATATCTTTGAGATGAAGAGAGGGTTCCATCTCTTTTATATGTGTAAATCAATCAATCTGATTGATAGATCCAACTAGAGATATGCAATAAGCCAACATGCCTCACCAAGCAACATAACTGAACAAATATCTTCTCAAGGCACCTCATCTTAGATTTGAGATGCGATGGTGAGAAAACCTCAATGTTTTCTTAACATTTCCAACCTCAAATTTGAGATGAGATAACTTGCAAAGATATCAGTTTGTAACAAAAAATGACTCTAAACTTAAAGAAAAATAGTCAGTGTGGCTGAATTATATAAATGTATAAACAAACACATACCTAGGTCCAATCAATATTTTTAATGTTAGGTTAGGTTAGCCACTGAAAGTGTGCATACATTTTTGTTGGTGTCATTAATGTCAAATTAAAAAAGCTTTTTTCTTCACTGCAAAGACATTTCCATTCTAAACTTTTTACTGACTTTGGTATCACTAGCAGTAAGAAAACCTAGATGACACTTCAGTCCCAACATGTATATTTAAAACATGGCTTGTTAATTTACTACATGCATTTTATAGCATCAACAAGAGGCAATGATTAAATTGGCTAAATGACCATCTTACTAATTGCCAATTGTTTTTCAGTGTTTAAGGATTGAAGATTCAATTCAAATAAGTTAGAGTTGTTTATTGATAGATTAATATAATTTTGATTGGGAGAAACTGGGTCTTTGGTAATTAGATCAATTTGATTAAAATCAATAACTAGAACTGATGAAGGAAATTTTTTAAGTTTTAGTTGATACATTGAGATTTCTATGGTGTAAAGGTAATATTGATCACAGATGTCTATGAATGGTATATTGCCACTTTAAATTGTATTTTTTTAACTCTTGTGAAAAAATTTAGCATCTGTCGTGAGTCATAGATGTCATGTCAAAAAAAAAAACTAATTCTGTCAGTTTATATTGTCATACTGCAATTTTTATTTCTATTTTTTTAGAAAAATTTTTTTTTTTCATTTAGTTCAAATCCTTAAATAATGAAACAAAGGGGATATTGCACAATGCAATTTTGCAGTCAAAAAAAGCTTCCTTGTATTTAGAGCTCTGCAAAAATTTTAATTCAAACTTTGAGTCGAGATCATACTCCACTTTTGCTGGTTAGAACTAGGCTGAAGATTCATTTTTGAAACAAGTCCAATTTTGATGTTTATAATCCTTTATAATTGAGTGAGATTCAAGATTTATTTTTGAATGATCTCCCAATGTTTGTTGTAAAAATTTACACCTGTTTAAGGTTTCATAACCAGGTACTGATAGTGAATGAGAAAAAGATTTCTTTGCCTTAGTTCTGAACTACTCTAGCACACCTGAGGGCCAAAGTTTTAATATTGTGGCCGCATATAGATTTTTCTCAAGATAGTTGTGAGTTTAGCTGAAACTCTTCAATTTTTTTTCCAAAAATAATTTTTAAGAATATAGTGGGTTGAAAATTGTCAAGCAATAATTATTGTTACTTTTTTTATAATTTTTTTTTCAATTCATATGAGATGAAAATTCTTTGAAAATTCTTTGTTCACTCTAGTTCACTAACTTTGCATTATATATTTAGAGCTTTTCTTGTAGCAACCATTTCCACACTGTCATAATAAAAATTGTTAAAATTTCCACATAGTATATAGGTGCCCCCCTCAGGGCTATGAGTAGCTATTGGTTAGGTTAGGCTATTTAGTGTTTTTGAAGCTCAGTAATACTATTTAAAAAATGGCTTTGTGACAATTTTGCATTGCGACAATGTGGGAATGCGACAATATGAAAAATAAACTAATTTACCTATCCTTTAACTAGCATTTGCTAGATCCTAATATTGTTTTCTTGTAATTTTTTAGCAAACCTGTCAATCTCTAGGGTTTTTATAAGTTTATAATAAACATTCTAGCTTATTTAGTGAAATTCTATTTGATTAAAAGAGTCAATTTAATTTCAATACAGCAATCTCAAATATAGTTGTGCCAAAAATGACCCTAAAATTCCACCAAAAACTGGGGGAAAAATTAGCATTCTCTCTTCAATTTTATGGAATTCCACCATATCTGGCAATACTGAACCTAGACATTTCGGTTTAAAACAAAATAATTTTTTAATGACGCACTTTTTTTTAAATTATCTTTTTTAAAAAAATGAATTTTAACGTTAAATTCGACAGTTATTCTCACCCTTCAAAATTTTCATATACACCAACGACAGCTATATTGGTGGATTGCATTCATAGGGACGAGTTTGGATTTTTGAATCTGAAAATCAGGGCGATTCTTTTAGAGCAAATCTTTAAGGAGTTAGTTGGTAGATTTAACGATCCGACTACGTAGAAGTCCTTGCAGATCCTTTTATCTAGAAGTGAAGAAAACTTTAGGAGTGCGTCGGTATACTTTTAAATCATATAACAGGGAAATATACAAGGAGTGAGTTGGTAGATCGAACAATCCGATTACCCAGATGTCCTTGCACGATCTTTTTTTTTTTCATTTTAAAGCATACCAGTACATTTTGCAAAAAAAATGCATCGATGTGCAATAGGAAAAAACTGATGCATGTTTCTGAAAATTAAGGCACTGTCCTTGAAATGGTGCAATTTAAGGGTTGGGGGGGATGTCTTGGGGAGAAGGGGGCCTCGGAGAGAAGGGGTATTACCGAAATTGGGAGAGAGTTAACGCTTAACGATTTGGTTAAATTAAGGTTTAACAAAAAAAAACTTGTTAAAAGTCAATTTTTGTATTGTTTTGCTACAAAATTCTATTTCGACATTCTGAAACTTTCGCCAAATGCTTTCAGAGGCCCACACTTGAGAATTTTTTTTTTTTTGCTTTCTGTCTATTGATCTATGTTACAATTTCGTTTCTTTTTCTTTCCTTCTTTTCTTACTTAAGTCTATTTAGTTTTTTTGTCAAACTGCTCCAATTCTTCTTTTCCCAAACATCAAAAATATCAAAGCTTTGCCTTTATCGTTCTTCTATCTCTGTTTATATATTATCATTCTTTACGTAACTGTTTTTTTCTGTTTTTATTTTTTTTCTTTTCTGCAAAAATGCATTTAAATTTGTGACAGCTCGGAACTGCATTGGTCTATGTAGGCACACACCCACACACACACAAAGGGGGTTTGCATGGCACAGTGGTAGGGCCTAGACAGTTCCCACAATAAAACCAAGGTTCCTTACTAATAAATTAAGGCACACTTAGTTTTAGCGAAAACATTTTTGTTTCAAGAAACCTTAAGATGATTCAATGTTTTGGTGAAATTTCAATGGTATGTTTTTGGCAACTTGGAGAAAAATGAGGTTAGGTTAGGGTAATTTAATTCAATATTGCCTGATCAGGTAAAAAACTGAAGCAAAAAATTTTTACATGTAGAAGGGATTCTATTTTCTGGTGGAATTTAGCTGACAATTCGGGCAGCAGTGGCAGTCTCTTTAGCCAAACATACAAAGCTTCTTTTTTTTAAAAAAAACCTGAATTATAGTTACAAAATAAATTGTACTGCAAATGACATTTGCAAAATTGACAACTTGTGAGACCCCTTTGGTATGGAGCTAAAATTTTTGGGAACTAAAAAAGCCTCGGTAAGATAACCATCGGGTCCGGCAAATGAAACCTCAAGTCTATCCTGTTGCACAAGTAAAAATACTTCTCTGCATTTACAAAACAAGCTAGACTTATGGTTTCGTGCATTGGACCCAGTGGTTATGTGACAAAGACTTATATTATTACAAAAATAAAATTGGTTACCGAAAAATCATTCATGGTCTCATAGTCATTGGTAAGCAACCCTTTGGATAATCATTGACCTGATGGTGCAGAATTTTGGCATTTAGGTACAAGATATTCCACCAAAATTATAACTGAATGCTGCAAGCTCACTCTAAGGAACTTTCAAAAGATCTGGCAACAGTGGATTTTTAAATCATGAGAATAAGAATTGTTTCCTTTAAGATTAAAATGTTTGCTACAAACTCATTTCAAATGATAAACCAAAATTAAAGCTAAAATTTGTATATCTGTCTAAGCTTCAATGTATCGTAAGAAGTATCTTAAGAAACTTGACTTAAGACTGTCCAAGAATGAAAATTTGCTATCACCATTCTGCCTGTATCTGACTTACATTGGCTGTAGGATCAACTTGTTAATCCACCATAAGACAGGTCTAAAAATTATCATAAGACTGTCTTAAGTCTGTCTTAAGCCAACTGACTTAAACTTAGACAGATACAAATATTTCAGCTTATATTTGAAATGTATTTGAATCTAGACATTCAAACACCTTTTGCCAGGTGGATAAATATGGTTTGGGGTATTATTGTCATTGAAATGATTTATGTATGAGCAAACTAGTTTTCAAAAGTTCTTCAAAATTTGTTTCAAAAAAAAATTTCCCAAAAATTTATGTAGGTAGGTAGATATTAAAATTTAAATCAATTAACCAAAAAAACTTTTTGATTTATTTTTTATTTTTGTTGTTGTTATTCCTACCAATTGGCAGGGGTAGTCAGGCATTTGAGTGAGGAGTGTGGTATGTTGTGCAAATTTGTTAACTTTTTTTAAAAATTTTATGATTTTGATCTACAAACTACTTTCTGGTGGAAATTATATGTTTTTGGCAACACTGATATGGTTAATTAAAATTCGATGAAAGATATAGTTGTTTATTATAGATTAATGATATTTATTAATTCAAAATCAATCAATTATTAAAAAATAATAACTCACTTTTCAATGAAAATATATTCTAAGTTTTGTAAAAGTAAAAGTTTCAAATTAAGCATTATGAAGAATATTTTTATTACATACTCGATTCTTTATTTCATCTTCAACCCATCCCTAACAATTACAAATAATTTCAAACATGTACAAATAGTTTTAATTGATCTAATTATCAGATAAAAAACTTTTAATGAATTCATTAATTGGTAGAACATGAATATAAAAATTAAATAATTATAAATAATTAAAACTGAGTTTTAAATTAATAAAAAAGTTAATTTTGTACAATACAAATTTATAAATATAATAATTTATAATTAAGAAGTCATACTTAATTAAGTAATAATTATTTAGATTATAACAATAGTAATATCAGTGAAATGACAAAGTGCTGCGAGAAATTATACTATAGATTTCACCAAAATCTGTGAAATTCGGTGTTGCCAGAGGAATTTCTTCATATCGGATCAACGAAGCTTTGACCAGAAGTTGGTGAAATTTCGAAATTATAAATTACTAGAAATTTCACATATTCTGTAAAATTAGTTTTGAAATTTTATATTGTATCTTGGGTTAAGATCAATTAAAGGATTGATTAATTTTTGCTTTTTTATTTAGTATTTGAATATTTCTTTTTCGTTTTATGTCAACCCAAAACTAACTTAAATTGACTTATAAGAATTCACAATTTGTTTTAAAATAGTTTTAAAATTCATTTATTGCATTGTAAATATCTTTATTAATTCATTTTTAAAAAATATTTGTAGTGGTTTATACTTGTTTCTTGATCATTCTATTAAAAATAATATAATATATAATAAGCACTTATTTTAGACCAATTAATATTTTAAAGCCAATTCATTTTTATAAACTGAATTGGTTATTATGAAATAAAAAAGTTACTAATTTCGTTTAACGAAATACTTTTTTATTATTTGAAGATATGGTATAGCTTAGTAGTGTCTTAATATTGACTGAATACTAAAAAATAGGACTAAATTTCTGCAGTTTTGATCCATTAAGATGTGTCATTATTAGAAATAAAATCTTGTTTCTCTGGAAAAAAAAATGAATATTTTTTTGCAATTTAAGTCTTTATTTTCTAGATTGAGGAATTTATAATTTCTTTGTTTTGTATGGGTAAGCTAACTCATTATGATTAAAAATAATTTTTTCCTTATATCTAGGTAATCTAACATTTTTGTAAATTTTAAAT
>LR033916.1:11937-23767 GCA_900607525.1 Apocyclops royi
GAGTATCAATTAATAATGCAAATATTTTTTTAATATTTATTTTTAAAGACAGTTCTAATCGAATCCTAAGTTTTTTTACTCATGGGATGAAGCCGTTAAAAGTAATACAGTGATTTCACAACTCTCTTTGAACGGTTACGAACAGTGTTGCACAATTTGGGGAAATTACCAAATATCGAAACTATCCACTTTTCGATTGGATTCGTAACCATTCAATGAACATTCAATATAAAATCCTCATTGGACAAAAATATTTCAAGTTCAATTTTTAAGGATTTCCAACAGATCTGGCAACACTGAAAATTATCCCAACTTGAGAATAAAAGGTTGTATATTTTTATATAACCGGTATGGAGACAAAGCACCTTTAGTTACTAAAAACAAAGTTTATTTACATGAAGCGAACCACATATTTTGTGGTCAAAAGTCAAACACTATCAATGTTCAACTGACCAATCACAAATAACAGTTAGCTGGAACGCACAACATTAAAAAAGGCATCATCGATTCAATTCCACTTTATTCATCTGTATTCAAAACGACCAATAAAATCTTCTCAAAACAAACAAAAAAATCAAAGATGTACTTACAACGCTGAGGAAAATTGTTCAACTTAATGTTCTAAAGTGTATTCTATAAATTTTCAGCTATGTACTTTTACTTAACAAAACGTTTGCTGATTCGTCAGTGATTCAATCATCAACATTTTCCCACATTTTCTGAACAAGTACAAGAATTTTTCATTAGGGCTTTTCATTGATAAATTTTAACAAAACAAGATATGTAATTATACTTTTAACTATGGCTAGAGGAAATAAGGAGGCTGAGTGGTCTATTGGTAGCATGAGATTTGCTGTTAGGACAAGACAGAGCTGCGTTTGAGTCCCCGCCGTAGAAAATAGAAAAATATCTATTAACCAAGTTTTGCTTGATGTCACTCAAAACCTTTTTCATCATGGTTAAAATGATATAAATGAAATTCATGCTCTCGCAGTCACAAATTTTAAACATTAAAGAATAACTTAAACTAAATAATCTAATCTAATCTAAACTATGGAACTACGACTCACTTAAACCTTGCCTAATTTACATAAATACGTACGTCCAAATGTGATAATTCTTTTATGCTAATACTTTGCAAAGATAGTTAGAATTTTAAAATTAAAAAGAGAAAAAAAACAAGGAAAAGACCTTTAAAACTAAATGGAGATATAAATGCAAGAATTTTCAACTTGTTAAGATCTGTGTCAGTCGTTTACTTTGAAGTTGAAACAAAGGCATCTACATGATTAGGCATTCAAATAAATTCTTGACTACATTTTTCTGGGTTGTTTCAAAGCATACACCTTGGGAAAAAGTCAATTGTGTTCTTCTCTCTTTGAAAATCAACCTTTAAAACATTTTTTATAAAATTCCCAAAGCAAACAGAAAATTAGTGAACAGTAATAGTAAAACCATTTGCAAATGAAAATGAACATTTTTTTTTTTGCAAGACTGTGACTAAAACTTTATCACCAAGAACAAATTAATTCCTTGTGATAACTATATTAAAAGCTTAAGTTACATTTCAATTCATAATAACTTCATTTTTCGGCGAAAATTGATTATATGCAGTGCGATTAAATGATATTTGGTCATCCGAGGTTCGGATATGCCCTAATACTTTCTTAAGACCAACGCAAATGAAAAAATCAAACCGATTCCTGACTTAACAAAAATATGAGTAATCATTTCTTGAGTGGATGAATTCTTTGTTCAACCAAAGATCTATTCATGTTCTGCCAATTTTCAAGTTTTAAGCTACATTGAGCTTAGAGTCATAGTACGTCTATGGAGTGTTAAAATAAAAAGATTTTAATTAATCAATGCGTTTAAAATTAAACATTATTGAATGTCTTCAATGATTCGAATAACTATAATTTATTTTATCTAACTTGCACGTCTTACAAAAATGGTCACAGTAATTAACATCCGAACTAAACTTTGTCTTTCCCCACCTCGTGTTTTAATCATGACATAACCGAAATAAAAATACCCGTAGGGGAAAACTGAAAGTCACTTAACTCACTTAGGCGAGGATGGGAGCAGTGTTGGAATTCTTGAAAATTGGAACTAAAAACTAAAGGATATTTTACATAGGACAAATAATAGATTCTTCATATTTCGGTGGAATATTTGTGCATATCTAGCAGCTAGGACAATGGGGGGCATCTCAACCAGTAGTCAATGCTATAAAATGAATTAAGATCGTATGATGCAACTAAGCTGTCTCACTATCATAAAAAGGAGAAATTTTCTTTGTGTACACACCTGTTTAGCTTTTCCCTCGTGACGTGCTTTTTCGTGTAAAATAAGTCTAATAGCATTGATACCCAATAGCAAAGTTATTTAGACATTACAAATAATGAACTAATTACTGAAAAAATTTGCCAATTTTCTATGGCTAAAACATTTCAATGTTGGGGGTGTGAGAATATACTACTAGCAAAAATAAAAGATATTTTTTTTCGACAAATTATTGTTCCTATATTGGAAGGTTTCATATTGTCTGCCCCTGGCAGGGTTAGGGACCAGGTGAATGCCCCCAGGGTCCGGACCGAGAATCCAGATTAGGTTTTTGATGGTTTAAAGTTAAAAACAAAACAATTTTAAAATTCTTAGTTTGCAACAAGTTTGCATTGCGACATTATGGGAGATGCGACAATTTGAAATCTGACCATTTAATTGAGAGGTCCTGCACCGAATCCACGTGTGATAGTAGCTGATATCTTTGTAAGTGGTCTCATCTTAAATATTTGAGATGAGATAGTGAGAAAACCTCAATGTTTTCTCAATATTTCCAACCTCTGTTGTCTCAAATTTGAGATGAGACGACTTGCAACAATGTCAGCTATTCATTAAAGGTTTTACCTTGCTTGAGTACATCATTTCATAAATAAAGAATTTTTGCAACACACACAAGTGATTTCTGGATACTTCAGAGATCAAATCTAATCTTTCCCAGTTTTGTGCACCTCAAAGACATTAAAAAAAATACCTAGAACTATAACTGACCCAGTTCACCTGGACATACTGCTCGTTAGTTCCAAGAATTGAAGGGGTATTTTGGCACCACATGCAGTGTGACTTAATATGAATATATCTATTCTATATTTTGGTCACACTGTTTTGGTCCCGCATTTGCACCAAAATAGTTCACGGAACTAAAAAGTGTCAGCTGTCTAGGTATTTTTTAATGTCTAAGGTACACCTCCGGACTCAACAATGCGAACATGCGTAAGTCGTGCGTAAGAAAGACCTACGAAACTCTACCTATTCAATCATCAGTCTTGAGGACTAGTGTCATGTTGAGCATAGGCTACAGGCAGGGTTGCGAGAAGCGTCATCGAAATTTCCCCAAAATATTAAAAAACAATGAATGATCTACGTAAAACCCCTTATAGTTTAAGTAATTCCTCCAAATCTGGCAACACTGGCTCCGAGTACAAAAATCGACGTATCTTCACCAATAGGGGGGTCCTACACTTACGTAATCTGTCCGGACCAGGGCGGTACTTTTAAACGCCCCCAATATAAATTGGTTACGAAAATTTCGAATTTTTGTACTTACATTTATTTCACAAAATTTTATGGCCGTTTGATTACACTGTCTTAATTAGTTACATGGCGTTTGTTACTTAAGAAATGTGATATATTACCTACCGCATTTGAAACCACTAAGAAAGAGGGGTGTCAATTAATCCAACCATTTTCCAAGAGGTATAAAATATAGACGCATTAGCGTTTTAGTGCATTTCTTTTTAAATAGTTATATGTCAAATGATTTTTGACTAGCATTTGACAAATATACGATTAGAATTACACTGAAAAATTATTAAGCCAAAAATTTACTTATTTCAAACGCCTTGTTGCTCTCTATGAGGGCTTGAAACGGCCTATTCCATGTTGAACTTCAGCGAACCAGTTTAAAATACTTTGAGCATTGTCAGAAAAGCCGAGAAAATTTTCCACAAACTGAATAATTAGTTGACGCTTGCACCTGCTCAGTTTTAACAAAGCCGAGTTTCATAATTCAAAAATAACTTTTAATACGCTTTTCCTCTGATTGTTAACTAACTGTTCGATAAAACATGCTCCTATATTATCTTAATTTATTTTTTGTCTAAAATTGAAAATTATAATGATAGCAACGAATATTCTTACCAGGGTATCCACAGCTTTTATGATATCAAGCATCAAGTTCATCCCCAGTGAATTAACTGGAGGCTTATTTAGTGTTATTCTGGTGATGCCTGTATCTTGTACCTGGTCCAGAACCACAAACTGACTTTCGGAAGAAGAAGATAAACGTCGACACAACGGGCTGAGCCGCCAACTACACCTTATAAATTTATTTGAAATCATTTTCAAATCCTTTAATATAATCTTAAGTGGATTTCAGGTTTGACAACAGAGGTTTTTTTCCATGTTTGTTTTCGAGCAACCGAGTTCTTGCAGTGTTTACATTTTGCGGGACTGTTTACGAAAATGAATCTCGAAACCTTCCGTAATCATTAAAGACACGATAAAGCTTCCTTCACATTAGTCGCTTTCAGCGACAGAAAACGTCATAGCCTGTATCGTTATGTTCAAAATCTGAATTAGATATTAATATTTTATTGCAAAAACCATCGCGAATCAGTCGCGGAATCCGCCCCGAGTAAACGAGGCTTTAGTCATAATTTACTTTTTATTTTTACAACAGGTTTCGCATGTCCGACCCAACGGTTATCTGATTGTGGCTTTACTTATATCTGTGTTATTAGATGTGTAAATATTTCTTTTGCTACTAAATTATTTCATTCAGATTTACAATGGTTGAATGACGACACAGAACATTGGGTACAAAAAGAAACCCACTATCTATCATAATTCATGACATTGTGGCCAAAAAATCTCAAGAAAAAGATTTGATTTATTCCTTAGAGGATAATTCCACTTGTCTATTTGCCGCAAAAAAATGAAGCAAAATATTAAAAAAGAGTTAAAACTTAGCCTTGTCTGTTGATATCATTTCTTTACATTTGCAAAATAAGCTAGACACATATTTCGTACGCTCGTCCCAGTGGTTATGTGACCGAACCTTAAGGTCGCATAATTTTCATCTCTGTGTTGCCAACTTAAATGGATATTTTAACCTAACCTGAAAGAGTTCCGTAGGAACCCCCATTTTGACGAAATTGGAAATGCGACTGATTGAAAATTGGAGTTATTTTAAACCTCCCCCAGTCACATACAGTATCTTTCCTATATTTAGTCTATAAATATTGGTTATAAGAGGTTTCTTTCTACTACTTTATGAAATTTTACAAAGATCCCATTCTGACTTGATTGGTCTCCATTTCATTGGATTAGAAATACTAAAATGAATTACACTTACTCAGAATATGTCAATTCTTCTACGGTTGTCTGGAAAGCTATTCTTGTAATAAGATTTGTTACTAAATATCATTAGGTGACTAGTCTTGGTTTACAAAACATTGCAATGCTAGCTGAAAATAACACAATCTTTTTGACCACTTTAAAAGACGCAATGAGAGGTTGTGATGGAAAGTCGAAAGTGCAGTTTGTCCAATAGAAAAATGTGAATTTTGAATGAAAAAGGCATAAGACCCTACTATGCGTAAAGAGGCCTATAGCCAAGCCCCTTGCCCCTAGATATTCGACAGAGTGTGTTTCAATTTTTTTCTTTTCGACAAAGTGTGTTTTCGACATTTTCAAAATGCAATTTCAAAGACACCATGGACCATATTCACAAAAGTTTCTTACGAAAATCTTACATAAATTCCTAATTCTTACTAGGTAATCTTAGATATCTAACAGCCTTATATTCACATAGCTTAATATAACATAGAAAAGATGAAATTTGAAGGAAATGTCATAGGATTTTCGTAAGAATTTTTGTGAATACCCACCCCTATCCCTATGCCATCTACATATCCTCAATGACCAGCAAACCTAGTACTTAGGGAAAAAAATATTTTTCATTTTAAGGGGCTGACTTTTTAGCCGTTGATTTTACATATTGCAATTAGGTTAAAGTAACATGATTCATTTTGCCACTGGCAAATTTTGATTGTTTATTACATAAACTATCAAGACTTGTAAAGCGACTCAATTATAGAGAAATTTTCAATAAAGTCATTGCATCCTATCAGTTCTGACTTTTTTTAAAAAATTGATTCTATTTGAAATTGGGGATCATTAAATTCAGGGCTGAGCAATTTTCAAACTTTATAATGCAAATCTTTTCTCATCAAATTATTTTTTTACTTGTTTATTTTTTTGATTTCCTTTTAAAGCTTTCCTAAAAATATTTATGGACAGAAACATAATGATTTTGAATTGAGTAAAAATGTAATAGTTAACATGGCAAAATTTTCCAACTTTGTGAGAAGCATTAAAAGTTATGATCGAATAAGCTATCCCCATAGGCATTAGAAATACCTAGACTAATCAAAACACTTGGGTCCGGGGTGACATCTTTGTTGGAAGGAACTGGCTCCACACAAGCAACCTGGTGCTATTGTTATAAAAAATTACGATCATATGATACAACGAAGCTGTCTCACTCCAAAAAGAAAGCAAAATTTTCATTTCTTATAAATGGGTCTAGCTTTTCAGTCTTAACGCGGATTTTCACGTAAAACACCTTTTATAACATTGACTACACGTGTTTCGATACCTTTATTGCAAGTTACAAAAACGAATGTTCCTGCTCAATTAAAGTTTGTCAAGGTCATTGCTCATTTCAATCATGTCTTCACGACAGTTCAATCACTTACTGTCGTACAACAGTTTTGATCAAAATATTTCAGCTACAGCCTTGTTCACAATTTCAATGCTCGAACGAAGGTATTGTCAGATTAACCGTTCCCATTGTGCCAAGTTCCGATTTTAGAAAACTTATTTTATGCGAAAATACATTATATTAGTGTAAAGCTAGGCATGTGTGTAAGTGAAGAAAATGTGTCCTTTTTTTGATAGTGAGACAGCTTAGTCGTATCATACGCTTGTAATTCATATCTAACATTAAGAGCAAAAGTGACCCAAATTTGAATAAGTATGACTTGCAATAATTTTTCGGACCGTCAAAATGCTCTTTGTCTTAGGACTACAACAAGTCCCACAATCAAATTTTGATCGCACGATTAGTTGTATGATCTACGAGTAAGCTTGCTAAGTGCCCTAAACAAACTGACTGGATAATTTTAAACTTTGATTTGTAAGCTATATTTTAAATATGCGAGTTTTAACTGATGTTTTATTTATTTATTTATTTAGAATGTAAATATTTAGGAATTCAAGAAAACGCTCTTGAAATTTATGACATCATCAAAAACCTATGCACACAACCAAAGTAACTAAGTGACCAACCTACAAATTTACAAATCATGATTCTACTGAAATGGATTTCTGATGAGAAGATCACATCTTTTTTATTGTACCTGCAAAGTTCAAATATAGTTTTGCATTAAGATATTTATCTTTGCAAAAAGGTCTGATGGCTTCAAATATTTTCTTTACGTACTCTCTCTTTCAAATGCACTGAGGGATAGAAAAAGTTTTCGGCTGATGTAGGGGGAAAATGCAACAGAAATGATTATCACCTTGGAATGAATAAATATTTCTCTTCCCAGATCTGGTGGAATTCCCTAAAACTCGAACTGAAAACTTTTGTTTCAAAGGGACACACTCTACAGAGCAAACCACAGCTTAGCTCAGCTTCCGGTAATATTTTAAAATCATTTCTGTCAGACCTGTGAGATGGATCATCACACGACAGATTTTTTTTGGGGGGAGGGGCATTAAAAAGTATCACCCTCATCCGGATGTCAGCCTCATACGGACAGATTTGTGCCAGACCTAACCTGACCTAACCTAACCTTTTTTATGTCTTACCCATTGATTTTTATTTAAAGAAATCAATGATCGTACCTTGGGTCAACAAACCTAACGAGTCATAGTAATGCCAGATCTGGAACAAATATCAACTAAGGACCTAGTTTAGGTTAGGTTAACCTATCAAGATGCATCTAAACGCATCATAAATGGGAACTTAACAATATAAGGCAGGATTTTCAAAATTACCTCAGCATTTTTAAACGAACCTATTTATCAATTTTTTTTACCCGAATCATCCCCTATTTTTAACGGACACAGGACACAGACGGCCTTTTTAAAGTCAATGTTTTAGTACTTAGATCTGGAATAAACATTAAAATGAAAAAAAACCTAATCAGAGTCTTTTGCAGTGGGTGATTACGAAGAAACTTGTGCAAGGAAAAACTTCTAATTATAATTTCAATGAAGAATGCTGAAAAAGCATTTTTTCACCTTCAAACTTCTTCAAGGTAATAAGTAGAAAAAAAGAAGAATACAATGCACATTAAATACAAAAGAAATGGAAAAGTGAGTTAAACTTTGAGTCAAGGCAACATCTATCAAACACTCTTGATAATAAGATAGATCTCCCCCCAAGGTTTTATGAAAAAAGTCTCTGAGGTTCATGGTGGGGGGGGGTGCCCCCAAGCTATAACCATATGTCTTTGGGAGTGTTGCCAACAGTGGTTGGAAACAACCAAAGTGGTCATTTTCGCAAAGCAGTTGGTCAGAGAATTTTTGCTTGTTTGCAGTAGTATGTGGTCGAAAATTTTTTTACTCGTACTAAGGAAGTGGTCAGAAAATTTCATTGGTATTTAGTAAGTGGTTGGAGCTGATGGTCGTTAAAAAAATAATGTTTGGTAACCCTGGGAGGAAGACACCTACTCAGTGTTGGTTCCTTCCAAAAAGGCTCGATGTTGTGCAAGTTTTATTCCTAAAAATATTAAATAAATCTGTAATCTAGTATTAAGGTAATGGAAAGATAATTGATCCTTGAATTTTAACAACATGACGTCAAATAACCCTCTCATTACGTAGATGTTTTTCTTTAATTGTAAGGGCTTCGGCAGACGAGCGATAATTTTGAGGCAACTGATGTTCATATCATCCATTAATATAGATGAATAAAAGGTTGGGATTAATTTATAGCCCCTTACCAACCCTTAAAGTTTTGGCACAATCTTTGCAATTTTAGGAAGTGTCGATGTGTCAACTGCTAAACTTTATGCACATGGTGAATAGCTTTGAGGATGAGATTAAGCGATAAAAAGAAATCACCAGGACTTGAAAAATAGCTGTCATTTTGTATTCGGATTACTCTCCAGTTATACCTAGGATTATTTTTCGGTCTGAATTCAAAATGTTCCAGTTCCTAATTTGTTTTTTGTAACTAGAATTATCATGCTAGAGAACTTACCTAAAACTGTAGTCTTGGTCACATAACCACCACGCTGGCCGTGCGAAACCATGGTCTAGTCCATTTTATGAATAAACATATCCACATTTGATCAATGGGCTTAACCTATAGTTTTCGTACGGCCGCCGTAGTGGTTACATATATGACCAAGAATTATGAGGGACCCCAAGTTCTAAAATAAGTGACATTTTATGCCAAATCTGGGGCAAACAACTAAAGTCAGAACTATCAGGCTTTGTGTCTGCAATGAGCTTTTATACAGAAAATAAATGCATTGTTCAGATTTTGGGGAAATTTTGATGACATTTCTGGCAAAACTGCAATAGTTCCCTTCTGGGACTACTGGAACCACTGTTATTTTCGCACCTAGATTTTTCACCAAAAACTGTTAATGGCAAATGTCAGGTGTGTCAAAAGTGCAGTTTGTCCAAATGACAAATTTGCACTTTGTAGAAAGTGCAAGTAGGCAAAAACACAATTGGTCGAATTGAATGCTGAAAATAAAGTGCAAAATGTTGAAAGTATTCAAATTGTCAAAAAATTATTATTTACAAACAACCTAACCTAATGATATCTTTTGACAAATTAAACCAACCCTAACTTTTCAAGCTAAGATTGTTTCATGGGGCAGCCACCCGTGCAGCTCCGTTGGGTTGGTCTTTAAGTCGCATCATGTTATATTATTTTTTTCATTATCAAGTATGGCTAGGTTAGGTTTGTTAACAGATATTGTTAAACTTGCACTATATACTGTGAGGTTTGTTAAGGTTTGGTAATATCAAACATTATCTTGAGTTTCACATTAGTTTGTTTTCATCAATACAACCTAACTCTAATCTTGACTGTTCACCATCGCTATGAATAGAAGAAAATGCTCTCTGATTGGTTGTTAATCATGCTAAATTTCTAAGCCGGTGGCGTGGGTTTGGTGTTTGGAGTTTGGTTGATAAGTATTGAACAAAACTAAACACAAGACATTGTACAAATGAAAATTAATAAAAAACTTGAAATAGTCTTCATCATTGATAAAATCTAAGCCTTAACTTAAGCCTCGGTAACATAACCATTGCGTCGAGCACACAAAATTGCAAAGTCCTGCTTGTTATAAAATGTGAAGAAATTTTTGTATTTGTGAAACGGGATTGACTTAGAGTTTCGTGCGCTCGACGCAATGGTTATGTGACCGAGGCTTTAGTCAATATCAAATAGTTATACTTTATAATACCACGAAAAGTATATTCCTTTAAAAGCCATTTTGATGAAGTTGGCTTTGGCAAAGATGGGAAGAGTCACGCTAGTCAGAGAAGGAGATATTTTAATAAAACTAAATTATCCAATTACAATTACCAATTTCTTTTAATCTGGCAACACTGACAATGACTGAGAGAAAAAGAAATACTTTAATCTGAATCTGAAGATTGGAGTTATTAAATTAATATAATTTAAATTTTCCTTGATCTTAAAGACATGAAAATACTTTGATAATCTCCTAAATGATATGTTAGGACTTTAAGACAAAACCATATTTAAACACCCATAAAGAATATATTCATATTTAGACTTTTAAATAGACTTCAGTAATACAGCCTTATAACTTATATCAAATGTTCATTTAGTCAAAATAACTTTTTGTCGAAGAAGCCAAAAGTCGTGCAAATTGTTACAAAAAAATCTAACCTAACCTAACCTGACCTCTGTTCGTATCAGACTCATAATATAAGGTTAGGTTAGGTTTTAAAACTGGTATTTTCTGCGAAATAAGATAGAACGTTGCTTTTAGCTTTTTGTCACAGGTATTCCGTGATTTTTGCATTGTCAAATTGTCAAAGAGCTACATAATTTTTATGTCAGGGTTAGGGGTCGCACCAATAAGCAAGCCAGGTTAGGCTTAGCTATTTAGTACATTAATACATTTCAAAACTTTTTAATTCAAAACAATCGGGAGGCAATGACCAAAGTAATTTGTGGATGGTAAAACAAACTCAGTTAATAATATTTTCAAATTTGACTGAATAGGCTAAAACACCATTTTTTTTATTTTAAGATACCTAAGACACCTAAGACATGATTGAAAATACTTAACCCACTATCATCTAGTGCTCTCTATAATTTTATTGTCAATTTGTTGCCTCCCCATAAGACACTGTATCAAAAAATTTTATAGAGGGCACTCGATGAAAGTGGTTAGATGTAATCAGTGTTGCCAGATTTGGTGAAATCACTAAAAGTTGGAACAGGGTGGTTTTATACAAAGCATACCGAGTTTTGCTCAGATTTTAGGAAATTTTGATGACATTTCTGGCAACACTGGATGTAGTGATTGGTTCGGGCCAGGCCGGAGCCCGATCGGGCCTGATTTTTCAAGAAAGCCTCAAAATGTTAGTGAAGTGGTAGTTTGACCAAAATGTGGGGGAAAGTTGGGAATTTGAGATTTAGTCTGAAAAATGGTGAATTTTTGACAAAAAATGTGAGTTTTGGTCATTTCCACGA
>LR033940.1:6044-17580 GCA_900607525.1 Apocyclops royi
GTTACAAACCGGAAATTGCTTTACTTTTGGAATGCACTGTTGCCAAATTCTTGAGATATTAGAAGATAAATATGAACTTTTTTAAAGGGCTAGCGATTGGACATTTAATATTACTCAGATAAAGTTTTAAAGTTAAAAAATATAATTCTAAAGTAACATTTTTTAGTGCACCAACTTTAGTTACGACTTTCAGAAATATGAAGGTAATTTAATTTATCTCTATTTGCAATGGGGGTCACAGTGCCCCCCAGCAGCACTTGGTCCTGCCCCTTAATATTTCATGGGTTAGGTGAGGTTATTTAGTGTTTTAAAGTAATACAAAAAAGTTTTAAAATTTTCAGTTTGTGACAATTGTGCTCTGTAGTCTTCAATGGGAAATGTGATGATTTGAAATTTTCGTATGATAGATTATGTTCTTGACACTTAAGTATCAAAAAGAAATAATTTTTTTTATGAGGTCATAAGCCTCAGTCACATAATTACAGTGTCAAGCACCTGAAACTTCAAGTCTTTTAGCATTTGAACAACAAGCTAGACTTTGAGTTTTGTGCGCTCAATGCAACAGCTATGTGATAAAGGCTTATGACCTCATAGAAAAAATTATTTCTTTTCGATGCTTAAGTGTCGAGAACACAATCTATCTTATCAAAATTTACAAAGAAGTCATTAATAAATTAATTAATAGTCTCATGTAATATTAGATTTTCCTTATGTATATTTTCCTCAATATCACTTACGAAGAATTAATATAAATATTAAGTAACTAATATTATTAATCTTAAGATTTGACTATGATTGTGTAAATTTTGTCTATTGGATAGAATATCTTATGAAAATCTTATAATTTCCCAAAGATTATATAAAATCTTAAAATTTCCATAAAATTCTGAAAATCAAATGATGAAATGTAAAATAATTTAAAGAATATCATAAGATTTCAATTAAACAGAACCTGCAGATTTTGAAAAAAAAATCATGACATTCAATTTTGTATAATGTATAATAAAGAAGTTGTGTGAATGTGCTAAGATTATCTGAAATCATGAGATGATCTCAGTAGATATTGTAAGATTTGAGAAAGATAATATGAAAAGTTGAGATTGAGGAATGATTAATGAAAACAGTCTTAAATAGCCTTAGGAAAATTGTAAGATTCTATTAAGAAAGTGTTGCCAGATCTGGTGGAATTCCTCAGGTAACATTGGAACTAAAACTTCTGTGTCTACAGGGGATTCAAGATAGAACAGACAATATTTTGTTTTGCTTTTGTGTGGAATTTTGAGGACATTTTTGGCAAGACTGAATATAAGAAATGGATTGTGGGTTGTAAAAGTCATGTTTGAATTTTACTTTTTTAAGACCCAAGACTTGAAAATGATTTCAACAATGTTTTCTATTAAACAATTCAAAGTTTTACATTGGTTATGTGATGTAAGCCTAAAATAAGAATCATTTTAGACAAAATTATGTTTTCTTTCAAGGTTACTACTTAAATAGGAAAAGGACGAAATTGGTTGTTGCAAGTAATATGGATTAGAGATAAAATTTCATATTGTCAAATTGAAAAGATGTTCAAATAGAGAAAGCAGTTGCTTTCAAAAGGTCAAACTGCAAGTTAGTTGGCTTATATGATTATTGTTAAAAAAGATTTCACAAAAGAATTATGAAAATTCTTACACCTTTTAAAACGTGTTTTATTATCTTTTGACAATCAAAATGAAATTAATTTTTTTTCATAAAATTGTTGACTGATAGATTCTTATCTGAATATATCCAATTGGTCATATTTCAAACTGTTGCATTTTCAATTGATTGCAGTAACGTTGAGTTTTATTCTGAAGGATCCATGCAAAATGTTGAGAAAATTGGCGGGTTAAGATGAATTTTGAATTTCGAGCTTTTTTTCTCGATGGAGCTGAGCTACGCTTGCTCCATCGAGTTTATCCATGTATTTGTTATAAAAATGAAACGTAGACAAAAATAAAGCAGTTCTGAACTGACCATCTTCACTTACTGACCTCAACCTTTCTAAGATTGGAAGTATTCTGGGGCAGACTACTTGGACCAAATCTTGAGAAAAGTTTTATTATGCACATCATCCAAAAGCAGTGTAAAATTGTGACAAATGTGTACACATGCATGGTACATGTTTATTTTGTACACATGGGCATTGCATGCAGCATACACACTTTTAGTATTCAATGTATGCACTACTTCCAAATTTGCTCAAAATAAGAAAACTGACTAACCTAGCCAAACTAAACCTATATTTAAGGACCTGTCATTAGCCTCTAGCCCAACTGGATAAATCAGTACACCCTACAGCAGTATTATGAACCTTAGAACAATTTTAAATTGCAACAATATGGGAAAAGCAACAATTTGAGAACATTCTGCTTAATTAAGTATTTTGCTTGTAAACAAGTAGTTGTACTTAATTTCCGCTGACATCAGATATCAGTAACAAACCTGATTAAAAAAAAGATTCAATATTTAGCAACTAGTTCTTATATATCATTTTTTCCTGCAGGGAGTTTTTTATTTAGCAAAAAATTTCTTTGTCCAATCATGTCAATCTTTAATTGATAAATTAATTGATAGTTTCTTAACAGTATCCAATTTATAATTGGATGTGTTTTAATTTATAAATGTATTTCTAGTAAGTTGGCAACTATGCCAATGTTTAAAAGACCGGCCTTCAATATTAAGTAATTTAATTATTATTAGGGTTCTGGTTGATAAAAGACTCATTTAAGTCCACATTATTTAGTATTAAAGATTTGACTATTTTTTAAAGTTTTAATTTTTAAATAAAAGATTGTTCAGGAATGTTTTTGCAAGCCTCTCAAACTAACATTGGTTGAGGTTTGTGGCAAAAATTAACTTGGAATTGGAAATTCATTTTAAAACTGATCTTTGTAATAGACAAAATTAATTTCAAAGGAAGAGGTTTCATTTGGTGTAATTCCCTTATTGTCGCAATGGGGATATTAAAAATTCATCGTCACAAACTCAAAACAATGATTTTATAGGAATTTTTCTACCTCAGTCAGTGATGCATCCATTTTACCCAGTGGTTTTGAGTCTGTGACAATGAACCATTTAGTGTTTTAACGTTTAATAATACTATTCAAAATTTGCAATGTGTGTCAATTGTTTTGCGTTTTGACAAGACGGGTAGTGCAACAATTTGAAATATATTTTTCGTAAAAACTCCAACCTATTCTTTTTAGTTAATTACTTTTTAACTTACAATCCAAGTATAGAATTTACTCGAATATAAATAATTTCAATGAAGGAAACTAGATAGCTTTTCACCAAATAATCTTGATGGTCTTGGCAACTATGCTGCCAAATTTGGTGGAATTTTCCAAGACAACAAATCCTTTGACAGAGGACATTGAAAGACATTAAATTATAATGTTTTATTTTTGGCAGAAAATTTTTTGTTAATTTTGGCAACCCTGGTCTTGAATACATCAACAGCATTTGTAGAGGCAATCTTTTTTTCCTGCATGCATCCAAAATTAATGACTTGATTTTATTATAAACTCTTTTTTAGTAAAGTTCTTTGGCCAAGACAGAATCATTTATATGAGTTGCATACTTCTCAAATTTCTTCATTTCTGTTTGTGACAATTTTTCATTAAATATTTTCAACACATGTGGAATTTCTTTTAATTTAGATTGGAATCATTAAGATGACAGTTTTAAAAATCTAATCTTTGATATGAACTCATATGAAAACATTCTCTGGTATTGCTCAGAATAAAAGAGGTTCTCTCCCATTGTAAAAATTTCCATTTTGTCGCAATTCTCATATTGATGCAACTCCTTTTCTGTTGCAGGCTCAAATTGTCGCAAAAAATAGGGGTCTCGGTTAGTGTTGCCAGAAATGACATCAAAATTCCACCAGAAACTATTTTGAATGCCTATTTAAAGACCCTTGAATAGACCTAAATTTTAGTTTGAGTTTAGTGGAATTCCACCAATTCTGGCATCACTGGTCTCGGTTCTCCCAGCAGGGCTGAAGGCTGGATCCATTGTATAGGTTGACTTAAATTAGTAATTTTTTTTACAATCTGAAAAATTATTATATGAAAAGAGGTGAAGTCTTCTGGAGGAAAAATTTTACAACAAACTTTAATTGGGGGCTGGATGGCCTAATGGATAGAGTGGTCGTATTCTGAGTAGAAGGACCTGAAGGACCTCACCCAGTTTGGGACAATTGTTCTTTAAAGAAAAAAATTTACAAATGATGTTTGTTTGTTTGTATGTAAATTTGCAACCTTGATAATTTGTATTTCAATGCCATATCATTCAAATTTTTTTTTTAAGCTGAGCAATGTTTTGAATGTAAATATCCTTAGAAAAAATTTTACTTGAATAAATTTTGTCATTTTGGTTTTAATACAAACTTAGACATGAAAAGTGTGGTTTCTGACTTTGAAGTCAGTTTGACATTTCACCCGATGAATATTAAAGAACGTTCACCATCATGAGAAATTTTACATGGCTTGGTAATAAATGTATACCAAAAAACATATTATATTTATGCATTTTAGATTAGATAATGAAGTTATAAAACTTGAATAGAAATGTACTATGATTTTAGAAATACATATGTCATTGAATTGTGTAATTTTTTTGTGATAGTGAACTTTCCTAAAACATGAATCGGTTCAAATGTCAAACCGACTTTAAAACCAGAAACAACATATTCATTTCTTAGTTGAAAATCACAAGTTTAATTAGGATTTAATTTTTACCTCAATGATCTGGATCACTCTTGCCAATGACGTCATAGTATCCTCCAAGGTAAAGACCATTGTAACTCTCAGTTTGTCATCTTTTCTCTGTTTCGCTTCGGCAATCGATTCAAGAACAAACACGTCATCATCACCAAGTTCATCGTCAAACAGATCTGACATGAATGTTATAAGAAAATTGTATGACTAAGCTATCCCATTTAAAAAAAGCAAAATTTTTTGTTATTTTTAAACTGATCTAGCTTTTCATTTTACCAATAACTCTTATAACATTGCCTACTGGTAGTAATAACAAACTAAAATTATTCTATGACTAAGCTGTCGCCTTATCAAAGGAAAAATACTTATTATAAAATAATCTAGCTTTGTGACAAAATTAAGTTTTGTAATAATAACTTACTTTCACAAGCTCATCATCAAATTTATTTTATATTGATATTATAAATATAGTAAATTATTATACATTATAAAATAATTTAAATACATTAAGATAATTAAGATAGAACAGTTTCACTATCTGAGAAAAAAAACAGCAATAAATACACCACTGTCTAGCTTTCTTGCAAAAAAATTATTTTTAGTGCATTAAAAAAATTTCTTTAAGCTCATATTGGGATGAAAAAAGCTGTTGCACTATTGAAGAAAAAAATACATTTATACATTGAAAAGGCTAGACTATTGTTTTAGGCTATAACTTGTTTTTATTCTTTTGTTTAATTCAAACAAAATTTGATTTCTGAAATTATTCAAAACAAGTGGTAGACAGTGCTGCCAGAAAAAGGTATCGAAATTCCACCAAAATCAAAACATTCATATGTATTTTTTCAACATGCATTAATGATTTTTTTAGGAATTCCACCAAATCTGGCAACCCTGGTCTAAGAACCTTCGCTTTGTTGTTTAAGGCTATGCAACCAATTTCTTTTATTCTCTTCGTGAACTCGAGTCTCGAATTTGGCATCCTCAACGAGATTTCGGGTTTTTCCGTGATACCCATTCTAGATTTTAAAAAAGTAACATTACATTGAAAGCACAGAGCTCAACTGAAATATTCTTTAAAGTGAAATGCTAAAAAAATACCATAACAATATAATATAACATTATTTTATATATATTATATATTCATATTTTTTAGAATAAATAGACAGCATTAAAAGATCAAACATTTGTACTTTTATCAAAAATAAAAATATGACTTAACCTAACCTAACCTTACCTAACCTAACCTTACCTAACCTAACCTTACCTAACCTAACCTAACCTAAATAGGATAAATGAATACTAATACAAAGTATCATTTCCATGTGCTCTAAAACAACGGAGTTAATGATTGTTGCAATGTTTTTTTCATTTAAACAATACCTAAAATATTTTCAAAAACTTCATTTTACAAAGCAGAAAAAATATGCTAATCTGACCTGTTTTAAAGATAAATACAAATTCTTTTTACTTTCTGTATGCACTAACTTTTACTTGTAAGTTAGAACATGACTCTGATGTTTCAAATTGCTGCATTTCCAAATAGTAGAAAAGTGGGACAGTCACATTTTCCGAAAATTGCGGTTAGAAGCTGGGAGATGCCCTCCCCCCGGCAGGGTAAAAATCCATACTCTTTATCTTAGGTTAGGTTAGATAAGTTTTTTCCAATTATCTTTTAAAGAATTTAGATATTGAATAAGTCAATGTGAAATTTCTATAATTTGATTGCTTAATTATCGTTAAACGAGTGCTCTTGGTGTAAGAAGACCCGGTAATTAAAAAAATTATTTATTACTGTTAATGACAGTCGGTCAATTAATGATATTTATGTATTTCTAAAACTATATTCTTGAAGAAAGTATCTGTTACTTTTTATTCAAATATAATAATCTTTTATAATTTAAAAAAAAGATACAAGAAATCCAATCTAAAAATTTTGAAATAGGAAATTAAACTTAAATCAAAATGTTTACATTTGAAATTATAATAGTATAATTATGATTTTACTCATATAAATATATTCTAGTTCTATACTTAACTTAGACTCAAATTTTTAAAAACAAATTAATATCAAGACTAAATAACATTTTCAGGTCCTTAATTTAGGAGAACACTGAAGTTGATATAAATGAAGCTAAGATTCCTTGAAATATGAAAATATTAAATTTATTTCATAATTTCTTTTATAAAGAATGCTCATTTTACCTTGTCATGAAATAAAATAATAATCTCTTGTTTGTAATTACCTAATAACCTCATTTTGAGTCATTAAGTCATTTCTCAATCATGGTATGAATTCTTTGATACTTTTTGATAACAAGCCAGAGAAGACAAACATTAGAATTTATAAGACAAAAAATTAATTCTGAATATAAAAATAGAAAAAAGCTTTAAGAAAAAAATAAAAAAAACTATTTTTTAAAAAGGGTAAGGTTATACCAATGACTTAATCAATTAGTGTAAAAATAAAAACTAAGCTCATTATTAATCAATTATCTCTTTAGCAAATTAGGAAATATCAGCGTACTCAGGTCATCAATAGAAACCAAGTGTTAACCGAGTGAAATAGAAAGATTTTGGGTAGGATGGGATATAGATTAAACTTTCATTTATAGTTCTTTAGAAAAAAATCAATGACGTCATAACAATTTTAAGACGAAAATCGTTTTATTTCGTTAACTTTTAAGATTTAATGAATTAAAAAAAAGTTTCACGAAAGAAAAATTTGCGCTTGGCAAAAATTAAATTCTCGTTCTTTTTTTTAGCTTAAATTCAAGCTCTCAGTGTTGCCAAAAATGTGACTAAAATTTCACCAAAAAAATCTTCTCTATTAGAAGCTCCTTTAGGTCATAGAATTTTAAAGTTGCATTTACGGTAATTCCACCAATTTTTTTCTTAACTGCAATTGTCCTTTCTGGTGGAATTTGAAAACAACATCGACATTTGCAACGTACCCTGATAGGTAACTGGGATTCACTAAGTTTGTAACTAAGTTAGAGAAAATGAAAATGAGTTCCTTCTTTACAAATTTATAATTTTATCATGAATCCTTTCAAAATCTTAACAAGATTTGATTTACACACGGAAAAAAAATTTTTCAAGGCTTTTCAAAAATAACTTTTTTCAAAAAAAAAAAAAGAATTATTAAAACTTTCTAAGCACTTTTTAGAAAATGAGATTTAGAAAAAAAATCTTTATTTAACAACGCATAATAAATAAATCATTTTATTTCTTTTATATACAAGGAAAACAAGTTTTTAAAAATATTTCTGAAATTTAATATCCATTGACTTGAATAGCAGACAGACACTTTAAAAAAAATCAAATCATTTTCGACAAATGTCTACATAATTAAAATTGTTATTTTTAAAAATCTGTCTAGGTGAATCCATGATCCTCCCCACTGACACCCATAACTCCATATAGGTGTTTCTCTTTAGCCTGGAGTCTTATGGGCCCAAAACAGGTACCACCCAAAATGAAGCCCATATCTTACAACATGTGGAAAATTATCATCTATCAACATTTTGATGTTTTCATCAAGCTTGAAGGACTTAGTCTAGAAAAAAAAATAATGTAAAAAACTAGGTGAGGTAAGGTTAGGTTAGGTTTAACTGTTGGTTGAATTTATGTTAGATTTCTGGCATTAAGGGCCCAGTGGGTTCTGTGTAAGCCTAGCATCCAAGGTTAGGTTAGGTTAGGTTAATACCAGAATCATTTAATCATAGCATTATACCACACTCTTGAGTGGCAGAACTTTTTCTTTTTGATTCTAAGCTATCTCAGACCAAAAAAAAAATAGAATTTCGAAGACAAGTACACACTTTTTTATCTTAATAATACACATTATGTTAATTAGAATGATATAATGGATCATTAAGGCTAATTTAATAATAGCATACCTGATTCAAATTCAGATTTTAAAAAAATTATTAGGTAGGTCATATTCCCCAAAGTGATGCAAAGTAAAAATCTATCTGATTGAAAATTGTATTCAAAGATTATTATAACATTAAGTATGTATCTTAAATTATAATTAATTACACAAAATAATTCAAATGTAATTAATTATTAATTATTTATCAATGAAATACCTCGATACTGTAAGTTTTCTTGATTGCGAAACGTTCCCTACTTTTCTGAGCCGCAATCGAGTCGAGCTCGTCACTCTCGCCACCTCGAGTTTCTTCCTCACCCTCGACATATCTCGAATTGGTTTCCATGTTTCTTTTCGATTTTAGGACTTCAACAAATCTAAGACCAATTCAATTACATTTCAACTTACTTGTAAAAACAATTTTTTTATTTTAATACTTTTAGGCAAAGAAGAAAAAAGAAGCAAAAAGAATAAAAAAGGCAAAATTTTATGTTAAAAAAATTTTCTTTAACTCGAAAAAAGCGATTATTACAAGCTATTTATCAATTTGCAAGTTATTGATTTTCATTGAATTGAGACTTTGTAAGATTGTGTTGAAGGTTGGTGACCCACTGTGCCATGTTGGCCGATAATCTAGCTCATTTCCATCTGTTGAATAAATACGTTTTTTTAAAGAAAATGCTGCAACTTAATTTGAAAAAATGTTTTAATCTTTTTAGTGAAATTTAGTTTCTTTGTTAAACTGTTTCATAACTTGAATAAATTTTTATCAAATTAGCTGAAGAATAAAAATTTTTTTTCACTAAAATGTCTATGCTAATTTACAGACTGTTGTTTTACTTTGTTATTCAGGTAAGTTAGCATCTTCAGAAAATACAAAATTATTTCCAATCAAACCATATTAGTTCCTTCCATTAATAATTATAATGAAAAGATATTAAAATAGACTTGAAGATGGAAACTTGCCACTTAATTATTTAATTATGAAATATTGTCTTATTTAACAAACCCATGATCTTATTTAATATTTTCATTTTTTCTGTAAGGTGAAATTTTTATACAATATACTTAAAGCCTTGGTCACATAACCATTAGACTGAGCACATGAAACCATAAGTCTATCTTGTTTTAATTATGCAAAGAAGTATTTTAATTATACAACTGGATAGACTTGAGGCTTAAGTAAATGACTTTTGCAATGGCCAATAGCTTTGCTAGCCTTTAAAGCCTTGGTCACATAACCGTTGGGTCGAGCGCACAAAACCTCAAGTCTTTCCAGTTACACCAATAAAAATACTTCTTTGCATTTGCAAAACAAGCTAGACTTAGTTTCATGCATTCAACCCAATGGTTATCTGACTGAGTCTTAAGCTTAATAAAATTGTTTCAATTGGGAAAATTTTTCAATAAAAATAAGTCTCATCAAAGCAGTGTTGCCAAATAAAATTTAATTTACTAAAATTGAGATTAGAATCTAAAAGTTAGATGACATTTCTGGCAAGACCGTCAGTCTAATTTGAAAACATTTAACAAATCTGAGACCAGAAAGTATTTAGTCAGTGTTGCTAGAAAAGCCATCAAAATATCTCCAAAAACAAGGATCTAGTTTTAAGAATTCAACCAGATCTGGCACCACTGATTATAATGCCCATTTAGAAACCTTTTAGACACAAATCTCTGAGGGCTTGTTTGTCAAAGATAAAACCTTAACAGGTAATAAAAAGTTGACTTTCCAAATTTATCGCATTTTCCAATTTGTATGCTAGAGCAGGGTCAGTACCCTCACCAATGATTAGGGTTCAGGCTCGGCTTCTATTGGGTTAGGTACCCTAATGTCTACAAGTCAAAAGTTTTTGGAACTAAAATACACAATAAATTTCTCTTGTTTAAAATTCCAAGTATAACTAATAAAAAAGAGCATATCTCTTATTTCTATTCTTACATAAATAAAGTATACACCATGCCAAAGAATCATGCAAAAAAATTAAGTAATTTACAACCAAGAACCAAAATGAAACAAATTGTATGAGCAAACAAATTAAACTTTCTACGAAAATGTTTTGTAAGATTATTATTACCAAAGCTGTAAGTTGTCCCTCTTCTCTAAGAAGCAGACAGTGACTAAAGTGCTCAAGAGTGAGAAATGATGCTTTTATAAAGAGAAGCCTACGTAGAAGAGGACTGTCATGAAGAAAGTGAGAGACTGAGAGCTAACGCCCACACTCTTAAGAGCTGAGTTATATAAATATTAATATAAATCTTACCCATGGAGAAAAGTGGAAAAATGTTTTTAGTATTAACTCTCATAGGCCCAGTTGGTCAGATCTTTTTTCATTACAAAGTTATTTCAGTCTGACTGAAATTTCAAAGCACTCGCTGATTCATTAGAGGAATCAAATCATCAGCTGGCTATCATAATTTTAAATCACCTACAATTAATTATTTAACAAGACAAGTGATTAGGTAAAACATGAAATCACATTTTTTGAGAAATGTTCTACTTTTTTTTTCATACCCTTGTTACCAGAAACTAGAGATAATAATAGACTGCACACTTTATAGTTCACTTAAAAGGCTACATTTCTCAAAACTCATGGGCATTAACGTTAGGTTAGGTTAGGTTAGGTAAGGTTAGGTTAGGTTAGGTAGTAAGTTTTCAAACTTAATAAACAAGATAATTTCACTCAAATATATGGATATTATCACAAAAAACTAAGATTGTAAGAAGGTAAAATATTCAACAAAGTCTGTTTCAGTTCATTTTAATGAATATTCTAATTAAAATGCTGCTTTTTTGATCACACAACATTTAACAGAAAATTCGCCAATTTGCAATGATTTGTCCTCATACCTAATTAATAAGTCAGTCCTCTTTGGGCTGAGTGTTACACATTGACAGATTTCTATCTAG
>LR034086.1:5643-23448 GCA_900607525.1 Apocyclops royi
CATTTTCCTGCCAGTGAGTAAAATTGGAACTACATAACAGTAAATCAGGAGATCAGCAATCTATTGATATATATGTCCATGCAAGGGCATGACCAGGTTTTGGTGTGGGTCAGGGGCATGACGAAATGTTAAATGTGACCACACTTGGGATAGGTGGAGACTAGTTTCCACCTATCATGCGATAGGCGGTAATGCGACGACTTTGGTCGCATGATGGTTATGTGACCAAGGCTTTAGTAAGCAGAGATAACTTCAATTTAAGTTCCATTATAAACGCCCCAATTGCCAGAGAATAAAATAATTCAGTCAGGTCACTTTTTTAAACCAACATCTCCTTGATAATAAAAAAATTTTGGACTGAGAACATGAATCGATTACCTTGGGAAAATCTTTGCTCCATGTTTAATCTTTTACTTTGTGATTATAATATGACAAGACTTATCGGACCAATAGTCGTTGCTATGAAACTTATTTTACGCGAAAATCCACGTTACAACTGAAAAACTAGACCAGTTTATAACTAATGAAATTTTGCTTTTTTATTGAAGTGGGACAGCTTTTTTTGTAGCATATGATCGTAATTTTTTATAACATTGATACCAGAGTCAAACTTAACAAGAGTTAACTTTACGAACATTGCCAGAAATGTCATAAAAATTTCCCCAAATCTGAACAAAACATTGTGTGTGTGATAAAGTGCTGATACTAAAATCGACAATCAGATTTCTCCAAATCTGGCAACACTGTGTCATGAATTCCTTCGCTCAATTTTAAAACATTTTTTTCCATTTCAGCTACCTCTCGTGCTATCAGCGCAAACATCCCCTACTCTACCAGAGGCCCCTGATGAGATTCACGCGTGGACTCACTCCAACACCTCCGTTTACGTCAAGTGGTACCCCAAGTACCCGCCGACCGGGAAAATCAACCTTTACACAATGCGGATCGGCGTGAAGAACACAAACAGCGGTGATAGCGCCGCTTTGGTGTGGAATAAAAGGTAAAATTCTTTCCTCAGAAAATTAGCGAAAGGGTAGGGCTATTTCGAGATTGCTGTAAACCCGGGTCTTGTATAAGTTGTCATCATCAATATTGTAACCAAACAAAATGTCTGGAATGTAGCTAAGCCGGGTAGTTACAAAATAAACTTAGAGGTACTGATGAGCTTAGTACACTTAGATAAGTTTGCTCGTGTCTGATTAATTTAAATTATTTTTGTGCAATAAATGGAGGTATCTTTACTTTTTTAACTTAAAGTAAAGCCTCGGTCACATAATCAATGGGTCGGGCTCACGAAACCACAAGTCGATCCAGTTACACAAATAGAAATACTTTTTTGTATTTTCAAGCTAAGCTAGACTTATGTAATTGTGCACTCGACCCAATGTTTATGTGACCGACTGATAAAGACTGATAAATATGTATCACTTGATGAACTACATTGCCAAATTATACCTAGAGAATATATCTATTCGATTTGACTCATGCTAAGCTTGCACTCTTTATTTAAAAAAGTTAATTTATTTTAGTAACCAAACAGCTTATTTTAAGCCAGTATGACAGGAGTTCCCTCCACCTCCCCCCTCCTTAGCTAACCTAACCACTTCCTTGATCACCAAACGCAAGACACAATTCAGCAAGTAGACTTTTTATAGTCGTTGAATAGGGTTTTCAATGCCTTTTTAATCTTTTAGGATTGAGATTCAACCAGATGAAAGTCAGTGCCGACGGGGCAACACTTTCCACATGTTGCAAGTCTGTTACATTGTCGACAATCTCGAACCTGGCACCCATTATATTTTTCAGGTTCAGGTAAAATTCGAAGTTGAAAATCTGGTCCGTGTAAAAGTCATGAGGGGTTTACTTGAAAACAGAATACCATATCACTTTTAAACTATCCTGTTTCAAAGTAAACCATACATACCGTGCACAGGCAGTTTCTCACGGTGCCATGAAACTTTTCTAACTTAAGATCCATGCCTTTAATTCTAAATGTTAATTAAAAATTCAGAAACTTCAATTTGATGATAGTTTGGGATAATTTTGATGAGAACAAAAGTGTAGCTTACAAAAAAATGATTTAAAAATTAGCCCGTTTTTTTCACATTTCTTAAAAATAGGTGAAAACTCTTTCTTTTTCTGATTCTCCGACTCGACTCGAACCTAATAATCTTCCCCTGTGCCCAGCACTACATAAAATAATGAAAATAAGTTTCTTCCACAGGTCTCTAATGAGAACATAACCACACCATCCCCTTTCTCCAAAAGTGCTGTCGCAACTACTGCATCTAATCCCAAAGGTTTTTATAATTCTATTAATTCAATTTTTTGATCATAGAAATTTTTTCACTGATAATGATATGCCTTGTCGGTTCTTAATTCTTAATGACCTAGTGGAGTATCATCCTGGGCTACGTTTTAAAGTCCCATTAAGATTCTTTAGTTACAGATAACTTCAGCCTAATTTCCAACGTCTCCGTACTGCTTCTGAGTAAATCATTTTTAAGATGGAATTCTATTTCTATACAATATACTTAAATACCTTCAATTGGTAGCGAACTAAAGTGGAAGAAGCATAGATTGGCCACTTAGCTACTTTCTTTACCTGTCAGCTAATATTTTTAATGACGTCATAGCATGCAAATCTAAAGAGTTTTTTCTTCAGTACCTCAGTACAGACGTTCTAAATTTTTACATCTAATTAATAAATTTAATCTAATTTATACCTGATGTCATTAGTAAATAATGTGAGAAAATTGGCAAAGTGACCAAACTGTGCGATACAAGACTTGCATCAACTGATCTTATCATAACACCAAATTTTCATTACAGCGACTTTACATCTCTACGACTTTATTTAAGATAAGTTTTGACTTTTCAATTTACAGAACACGACGAAGAAACCACAACACTGCCAACAGAGAGACCATTGCCAGAACCATCAAATTCAACCAACGAATCGGTTTTAAAACCACTGGTACAGACAGAAACCGACAGAATCCAACCCGTGCCGTACCGCGAAAATACGGTTCTCATTGTGATATCATTGGCTGTTGCCACAGTGCTCATATTTTCTTGCTCACTTCTCGTCTACAAACTTAAAGTTAGAAAACTTCAGATGAGATACCAGACAGGAAACTTCAACACCAATGAAAGCTACATGTCTTCAGTAGGTAAGATCATATTTTTTCATTAAGAAAATGCGGCAACTTTCTGAAGCTTGAAAAAAAACTTATACTTACCGTCCACGTCATCTGATATAAATCTAATATGTTGATAAAACTATTTCTTAAAAATATGGTTGTTTGTTCTGAAAGTGGAAACTACGATTTAAGGCTACGTGTTCACAATTCATTCTTATGAGAGTTCCCATTTTTTCTGATTTGTCTGACTCGATTTAATGACATTGAAAAGATATAAAAGATTTTGCGTTAAAAATTCGGGAACTTGTGTAAAATTTTTCGTACTTTACTCACAATAGATCTTAAAGACAAATTTATTGAATTTAAGGCTATGGTCAGTCCCAGCGTAGTATGAGTACAACATTCGACAGTTCAGTTTTTCTATGTGGGACGACTTCGAGATCGTTTTCGGGTCACGTTTTTGGGCCCCCTAATGTATCTGGAATGACGACTGCAAATTATATTCACAACGTATCAAACCAGGTAAAATCTGAGCCGATTCTGTTTAAAACCAAAAGTATAACTCAGCAATAGAACAGTCTAGCTTTTATAAGGGCGTAAATTTTCGTGAATAATCTTGAAACTCCCCAACTTTTTCTTAAAGGTATGCATATCCCCCAAACCCAATGACTAGACTAGCTTTACATATATCAGATTCACGTGACAGCAAATTATCTTGAATTTTGATACAGTACATATATAGTCTGAGAAATGAACTTACCAGTTTAGATTAAAAAAATACAAGTTTTTAATGAAATTTTTATCCGTGTTCTGCAGGGTTTTAAGATAGTAAACTCAGAAGATCTTGTTAAAATACGTAGATTGACTTAGGACTTGAGATTTTTGACATACATAAGAACTGATGATCTATTAGAAAGAAATTTTTAACTGTGATGTTTCTCTGCCCATTTCAGATCGGAGAAATTCAAGGTCGACCTCTTCCTGAACCCCCCAAAGCAGATAATGATTCAGGAGCCTATGTTCAAATTGAAAATGGAAACTCACCGGGAACCCTCGTGTCTAGATACAGGTTTTAAATATTGTTCACATGTCAAAAAAGAGGTCAAAGCTTGCAAGGTCAGATAACCATTGGGTCGAGTGCACAAAACCATAAGATTTGCTTGTTTTGCAGATGCAAAGAAGTATTTTCATTTTGTAAAACTGGATAGACTGGAGGTTTCGTGCACCCGACCCAATGGTTATGTGACCGATGCTTGAGGATTAGAGATGGGTTCGGGTTAGCCCGTGCAAAGGTTATTTCTGCTGGTCCCATTCCGAGAATAATTTTTAATGAGCCGGTATGGCGCTTTAAGTAGCCCCAGGGCTGAAAAGTTAGGACCCGTTTTAAAGTTGACAAATAGTTTTACATAACATAAAAACGCAACAGACTATGAAATGACTGAGATCATTATTCTTCTTTCCCATTTTGTACTTTCATTCTGCTGTCTGCGTCTTGAACTTTTAAACAAGGTTCTATAGTGTTAATGTTTAATGAATAGTAGTTTCAGTAGTTTATTTCCACAAGTTTACACTACTAGATCAGACAAGAGAGAGAGAGAGGAACTTTAAATCTCCTTCCCAAGATAACAACAACATGGATATCAATACACACAGTGTTAAAATATATAGAGAGCAGAGGTTAGCCAAAACAAACACAAGGAGCATACCCTGTTATTAAGTTGGGCTAGAGCCCTCTAAGTCGGGCCCTTTTTCTCTCCATGATAATAAATTTTGGACTGACAACAATAATAGATTACCTTGGGAAAACCTTTGCTCTATATTTTTTAACTTTGTGTCAATATATGATGGACACACAACAAGGTTCCTATCAACCATAGATATCTAACATATAAGTTTAATTTATGAGAGATGACTATAGCTGATATCTTCGTAAGTCTTCTCATCTCAAATTTGAGATGAGAGGGAGGAAATTTTGAAAAAACAATTTGATTTGATTGAAACAGTTTTTGATAATTACATTTTTTTCAGAAAAAGTGATGGAAATAACAAAGGCGTGGACTCAACAAATGCTTCAGACGAAGCCACAGATGTCTATGGTTACTTAAAGCCAACTTTCCACAGACAACCAAGTCCGGAAACTCGAGCCTCTCCACAGGATTCAAATTCGAACCCTATCGCAGTGCAAAGTTATTCCTCCCCAGACGACATTGACTTAAACACCATCTTTGTTAGAAGAGGTGAAAATTCTCTTGAAGAAAATTATGACCATCCAAGGTTCTTGGTCGTGCCGGCCCCTTAAGCCCCGATTCCCTCCCTCCCCTCCCGGGCTCCACCCCTTAAATTCCAATGCAATGTTAAACTGATATGATATAAATTTATTTGAATATTAAAAATTTGCCCTAAAAATTTGTTATTCTAATGTCCAGATATCTCAATTTGTCAAAAATACCGAAAAAGACGCTTTTTTTGGCAAGTTCATTCCAATTAATAAGTTTTTGCAGCTCTAGAGTAAATTGGACTCAGGTGTCTCGGAAGGGGCTGGGGTACCCCTAATCATTCTTTCAGAATTGTCAGACATTAGTAAAATGTTCGATTTTTAATTGGAAAACTTTTTTATATCGCCATTTTGATAATAAACTTTTGTTTTAAAAAATGATAAAACTTTTATCAGAAAAAAGTTTGTGATACTTATACAGTGTTGCCAGAAATGACATCAAAATTTCACCAGAAACTAAACACAATTTTTTAATCTCTATTTAAAACCCCCCTGAATGGGCCTAAATTTAACTTTGTTTTTGGGAATCCCACCAAATCTGGCAACACTGGTACTAACAACATCTGTCTCATAATTGTGGAAATGCTGACCGATAAATTCAATCCTTTTAACCTGGAAATATTGAAGAATGGCCAAGTGTTTTTTTATAGAAAAAAAGATGCTAGCTAAATGAAAGGGGTATAAGTAGGTAAGCTAAGTTGATATTCACAAAGCTAACCATGATAGATGAAGAATATCAATGTTGAGTTGACTATAAGACAACTAAGACATGTTTGAGATTAATTTTATTTGTTGTTGCTTTTTTAAAAAAAAACTAAAGTGATTTTTAAATTAACTTTAAAAAGATGAATGACTTACCATGTACACTATTAATCTCATATAAAATGTCTATGAAAGTTGGATCACGGAGGAGTAAAGCCACTGTCGCAAAACCATCGCGTCGAGCGCACGAAAGTATAAGTCCTGCTTGTTATACAAATGTGAAGAAATACTTGTATTCGTGATACTGACTTATATTAAAAAGTTTCGTGCGCTCAATGCAATGGTTATGTGACTGAGACTTAAGGTGAGTTGTCACGGACTGAAAACCACTGCGTAAAACGGAAGCGACAATGATTTTAATAGGAATTTTTCTATCTCAGTCATTGTGGTAGACGTTTTACGCAATGATTTTGAGTCCATGACATGTTAAGTTGCTGTCGCTTTAGCAGCTTCAAAAAGAGCTACCCTAGTCAATGAAAAGTCTCCTGCTAGCTACACCTCAAAAGTTTTGTCACTAGTTTTATTAGTCAGTGAAGCTTTTATGTTGGCTGAATAAAATATTAGCTGATATTTTCATCCCTGTCTAATCAATCAATCAATTCATAGATAGAAATCTTTGGCAAATTATCAAATTTTAAGGACTTGAAAATTTTAGCTATTAGCTTAAGCCTAGCTTCTAAGCTTACACTCATCTTAAGCTCAGCTTAATATCAGCTATTGTCTTCTAAGCATTCTATTGATCAAAAGGACCAAAGTCGTTTAATTTGAAAATTAAATTAAAATGAAATACAATAAGGATGACAGCTATAAAAGTGTTAAAAAATTGACTGACCTTAGAATATAACAAGTTTTTTGGGGGCCCGACCCATCACAACTCACGAGTTAAAACTGGTTTCTTTATACAATGAAAATAATTGTTGAACATGATCACTAACTTCTTTAGATGACCGAACAGCCAAATAAGTTTTTTTCCAAGCAGAAAGTTCAAAGGTCTACTAAAGTTTTGAAAAGTTTTTCAGTACAAAACTGCCTTCGCAATACCGTTTCGACAACTTTTGAGTATAAATGTGGAATTTCAACTAGGCATGTTAGGGTATTGGTAAAATAATCTTGATTTTCAAAACATTGATTAATTTTGAGGGAAGAGTTTAGAAATGGGGTTTCCGATTCACAAAGTTTCAACCCAAGTTTAAATCTCAGATAATAAAAAAGGATATTTATCGTGAGGACAACTGAAGTTGTTTTAGGCGAAGACAAATGCCAACTGTGACTGGCTTTATTCATGAGATACATTTCCTTTTATACAAAACATTTTGCAAGTCAAGCTCATGGGGATGAAAGGGTATCGAAACACGCGGGTTTTTGGAGGGTGGAGTCAGGTCATCCCATAGACATTTAAAAATACCTAAACCAATCACTGACCCAGCCTGCCTGCCTGTACTGCCTGTTAGTTCCAAGAACCAATTGAAGGGCCATTTTGGCGCCACATGCGGGACCAAAGCAGTGTGACTATATTAACATATATTTAAGTCACACTTATTTGGTCCTGCATGTGGTGCCAAAATGGCCCTTCAAACGGTTTTTGGAACTAACGAGTGTCAGCTGTCTAGGTATTTTTAATGTCTATGGGTCATCCTAATCTGAAAGATGTCACCCGATCTCAATTTTTCGATATCCATGCAGAAGAAAGGTGCTCATACAAATGCATTATGTAAAACACGCTCGTATTCAGGTAAGCAGACAAGAAGACGAGAGACTTTTTGATGTAATAAAATAGGTCAATGTGCTGAACTTGAATGTGCATGAATATCTCGTATCCAGTGCTGCCAGAAATGTCATCTAAATTTCCCCAAACCTGAGTAAAACATTATATCTTCTAGATAAATTGTTTGTTAGATACAGAAGTTCAAATTTCTGTCAGTAAGTAATTTCCCCAAATCTGGCAACTCTGCTCGAGTCTTTGTTTGGTCAACAGTTTTTCTTTTAGAAATGAATTATGTGAACACTAATTTACAGAGAATGATGCAATTTGCATGGAATTATGGAAATATATCATTTTATACTTTCTACAAATTTTTCAGATATAATTAATATGAATTTATTCAGACATAATTAATATGAGAGGAGTTATTTGCTTGCTTTCGTTACATAATAAGGATACCGTGAAAATCTTCACATTGTCGCAGTTTCATAACTTTAGCTATGAGAGTCTCTGTGACCCCGGCAATTTAGTCTTTTAGAGTTTGAAATTAATATTTTAGAATTTTCATTTTGCGACAATGTAACATTGAGACAACATGTGAAATGTGACAATGTGAAATACGATCATAACGCGCAACAAAATTTGTGGAAACATTTATTTTTTCATTTTGTAACGTGTCGTTCGAAACCGGTCTACGAATTGTGATTGACCCCATATACATAAAACTCGTCTTACAGACACTGAAACATTCACTGCACAACAAGAATTAGATATTCGAATTCAGAGGAAATTGTTTTCAAAAGGTCTTTAGTGCTTCTTACTACCGGCATTTATATATCAAAAATGGTTTGAATGACTTTTTCCTTACCTCACCAGATCCACCCCACTTTCCATTGTAGACGCCATGATTTCTCTTTTCAATGCCAAGCTCTTTCAAGAAGGAATACTTTGGATCGTCGATCAAAAAACTTGACATTTTTCTTTGCAAATTAAATGAAAAAATCGCTGAAAGTTTCCCTTGTTTTGATGTGAGCACGACAGCTGATCGGTGTGAAGTGGTCGCTAGCTCACCCAGAAAAGCAATCGACATTCTCTCTGAATAAAACATGAAAAAAATGGGAGCTTTTTAACATTTGCGCCATTTAATTTAGTTATGAACAATAGTAGTAACTGTACCTACCGTTGGTATTTTTACTTAAAATTGAATCTGAAAATTTTAAACTTTGATAATTAGTTAAGACGCTAATTTAGATTTACTAGTAAGACGCTTTTATAGTGTTATTGTAGGTCACACTCCCTACCATGGTACTTATTTTGACTCAGACACTAGTTTAAGTTATTTTACGTATATCAAGTTAAAGAAGTACACGTTGAAACCAGTTTGATCAGCAGAAAAATGAGCGTTCCTTGAATCAACGATAGCGCTGTCTTAAAACTCACGATTCAACGGTAAGTATCGTAAAAATAAAATGGCAAAGAATTACTTTCTCGTGGAAATGGCAGCTTAGATGCGTCCTTCGGCACCCCTTGCCAATTTGGCAACAGAACCTCAACTGGACACCGGCCGGTCAAACAAAGCTCGCAGTTTTGTTTCCTCGTCTGTTTAAGTTTTAATTTCAGCAGAGATTGCTCCAAAATAACTCATTTGAAAAGGAGCAAAAGTGCTCTTACAAGTATCAAGTGATTAGTTTAGGGACAAGAACAGATTTTTCGAGCTCGAGCTTTGATTATTAGGGTCGGGTGGAGCGCGAGCTTTGAAATTGCTCTGACTTACTGTGTTCTTACCATACTTTTACTGTTTTTCTTTCCCCACATAAGACCCGTCAAACTTTCATGATAAATCAGGGATTTTAATTGTTATCGGGCTTTTTCAGTGAAAACCACGACCCCGACATTCGTGCTCGGTCCTGGCCCGTATATTCTTAAATCAACTATCTAGAGCAATTTTCAGGCATACCTTCAATTCGTGATATAGAAGTCTTCTAACAACACTCCCTTCAGTACAGTGTTGCCAGAAATTACTTCAAAAGTCCGCCAGAAACTAAACACAGTTTTGAATGTCTATTTAAAACCCCTTTAATAGGCCTACATTTAAGTTCAAGCTTATGGGAATTCCACCAAATCTGGTAACACTGCTTCTGTATTAATTTCAAATCTAAATCGTTAATATAACGTTTATTCTCTTGGCTCGGAGCATTGAAATCGCCTCTATTTCGATTCATCCCCTCTAAAAAAAATAGCATCTGTCAGCGATCAAAAATTTCCACTGCGATTTTCGATTCAACTCTACCCAGCTTCTTGTTGCTACGTCATTTCAGAGAATAAGATGTTTTGTTTGAATTCAAGAGACTTTTTAATATTTTGAGAGCAACTGTAATAACTTTCCTTCGTTGTTCAAGGAAGATTAGTCTCTTTTTTAGTCTTTTATTTTGTTCATTGTAAATAATGGAGGACAGAAGACTTGACCTCAAAACTTTTAGTGGTCAGTTTTGACTCGTTGTTGTTTTAGCTAACAATATTTATTCACTTTTAAGCGACTATTCTCACAAGAAATCAAAATAAAAAAGCACATTGTACGAGCAGGAGGACATTTGGTTTCCAGATGCTCGATTTTTAGCGTACACAACTTATTTCAATTTATTTTCAAACGTCTAAAAAAATTACCAAAACTTGAGTTCAGTTTTTCTTTTTCCAATAAATTCATTCTTATACAATACTCAAAAAATGAAACTCAAGAGTTTGATAGAATGATTTAAGATAATGTTTTCGGCTGAAATCTTTGAGAGGGCCTGAAAGTACAATAAATACCTACTTTTTGTTCTGAGGGCAGTTTTTAGAGATGAACACTCACGACGTCCAAATTTTATCAGGCCTAACTTTTCTCAATCTAAAACTCATCTCGGACTAACCCGAGTTTTAGCCCGAGTTAGCATATTTTTAGTTTTTCCCACTTGAATCGGCATTTCCTTTGATTAAACTTCATTTACACTAGCGACTTTCTTAATGCGATTTCCGATAAAAATCGTGTTGCTGTGCGTGCGATTTTTTAAGATAGATTAAATTCCTATTTTAAAAAATCACTAATGTAAATGAAGCAAAAACATCGATTTTTTTCCCAAGAAAATTTACGAATCCCTCCTTCCCCTAAGTTTTTTTGAGCAGATGGTTTACCGGCAGCATAAACGAGTGGAAATGATTAACGGGTCCATTAAAAAGTTCCGCCTTGAAGGTCTTTCCTACCCAACGTGCGAAATTAGAATGTTAAAATTTTTGGAAATTTTCAAGGGGTGGAGTTAAAACTCTCTGAGACCGGACAATGCGGCACTTTTAAACGGACCTAATTGAGGGATTTTCATTACGTACCTCTTCATAAGATTTGCAACATGGACCATGTAAAATGAATCGGAATCGGGCCCAACACCCTACCCCGAACGCTTGGACTAGATTTTCAGCAAAGTTTGTTTCAACTTTTTGCACTTTGACAAAGCTTTTTTCTGACTTTTTTACATTTGACATTCGTACAACTGCTCATTCGACGTTTTGTGTTTGCCCTGAATAGAGTGGAGAGTACAGTTCAAGTCAAATATTCATTGTCAGTCCCATAGACCACAATTAGCGTCTCAAAAGGTGTTTGTTATTACCGTTAAAACCTCACTCATCCTTTTTCTAGCACCTAGCCCAGAAAAAAGTGCTAGCTTCTACTGTCATGGGTTCAGCACATAGCCCTGCCGCTAGCCCCTAAATTTTGACTTTTTGAAGTTTAACACATACTCCATTCGTCAAACTGCAATTTCGACTTTTCGTGCAACCCCCGTATTACACGTGTCTTTGAATTTCTCGACAAATTATCCAAGTTCCGACGAAGGAAAATGATGTCTACAGTGTGGCGAATGTTTTGTCATATTAGAATTAATTTATATTGGCTGAAACTTGTAGTCGGCTTTTATCATTTGTCGTAACTGAGACCTGTTTGTCAATTAGTCAAGCATGTATAATAAGATAAGAAAGAAACAGTTTTTTAATACCTACTTTGTTTTATTATTAAAATAAAATACGTTAATATACACATAATTGGAGATTTGTATTCTATTCATTTTGCTAGCTACGGTCTACTGGTCCCTCTTATATGTTCTAGCCAGTGTTTGCGTTTATAATGGACAATCCACTAAATGGTCGTAGATCTCTAGCTAATCCATTTAAAATGTGTTACTCCCAAGTCTTAAATAGAGGGCTTCTAACAAGTTTGAGCTTGTTCAATACATGTGCTCAACACATGTGTCAGAAAAGCCTCATGTCTTGACATTTCTGGTTTGTCACCTGGCACTTCAGGCAATCTGGGACCAATCAATCATGACTTAGGAAACAGGTGACACTGTGGAAAGTGAGTCATCTGTGTTAGTCTTGATTTGCTTGGGCACCTATATAAAGGGCTCCGCAACTCTGCCTATTGTCTCATTTTGAGTTTTCTTACATCACTTTAAGAATTTAGTGATCTTTTAGGCAACATTCAGATATTTTTTACAGAAGATTTATCAGCAATAAAACTTATACCATTTATTATTTCACTTGGATTTGGGTATTACTATTCACACAGGCTATCCCGGGTTCCCTGTCTTACTTTGAGCCTATACCTCTCACTAAGGGTACGTATGAGTACTTCCCAAGCATCCAGGAACCACATTGGTTTGGTGATGGGTATTTTCAGTCTTAAAGTGATTTGACTCTTTGAAATTACTGAGATTTTCAAATGGGCAAGTCTATCGAGTTGCACAAATACAAATACAAATGGTTGTGTGACCAAGCTTTAAATAACATATAAGAAAAACTCAGTTCATACAAATTTAACTAATTTTTGTATTAGTGCTCTTCAGAACTTCAAAGACTTGGCCAAGATATTCTCCTCCTGATTATCTATTCTCCTCCTGATTATCTCAAATCCTTAAGTCAATTAGGTTAGGTTGGCAGTTAGAAAGAGAAGGCAGTTCAATCATAACTGATTCAGTTCGACTCACTCATCACTCACCGTTATTGGTAAGAATGGATTAACACAATGACAGTGGGCTAGTCAACAATCTCTAACAAAAACATTGCCAAATTACCATTAAATTTCTATAAAGGTCAACTTTAAACCACAATATTACGTTATAATGCATGTAGCGTAGTTAAAAGACATTTGTTACAAAAACTTGTTTTTCATGCTTTTAGAGACGAATTTAATTGGAACAGGTTGGATTTGTCTAAGTAAAAAGTTGCTATTTGAAAAACCTTTTTATTTCGTCGCAGTTTCATTTCATCGAGAACTTAAAGTCTTCAAAAACTATTTAGGCAACTTATTGAAGGCTTAACGCGTTTTAATTAAATAACGTTTCGTAATGAAATGCTGTTCAAGTTTGATTAAAAAGTAGTTCTACGAGAATCAATGTTATCAGATCTGGTGAAGAAACAAGTTCCACAAGGTAGCAGCCAAACGCCTCTCTGGTCATTTGAGTTTCTGGTTTTGAAAAGAAAACAATTGGTTCAGATATGAATGGAAAAGTAGAGATTTTGGTTCATTTCTCGAGTTGCTACTACAAGCTCTTGCTCGTTTCCAAAGTTTCTTAACGAATCGCATTTGATTTTAAAAAAATGTAAGTTTGACTGTTCGTTTTTAACTGACGAGATCAATCATAATTTTAGGATTGATCTATCTATAAATAGTGTTGTGATTAAGTAGGCCAATAAACATGTAAGGTAATAAAGAAATTTGAGCCAACATCTTGTTGTACACTTCATAAATTATTTATATAATTCATGGGTCAATAAATGATTGATTAATTGATCTTGATGCCTAAACTATTCAATTTGATACTCGAAACATTTTAAAATTACTTTTTAACTTGGTAACCTTGTTGTCGTTTTATTTCAGATTTTTTTGCTTCTATTTTCCTTTAAACATCTAAGAATGGTTTTTCCAAGAAAGCTCCAAGGTAAGCTTAGAATAATTACGTCAAACTAATATGTTAACTCAGTGTTTAAATTGAAGCAGTTCCTAACTTTCTGGTTTAGTTCCTAAAATATGTCATTGATTCTCCGATGATGAAAAATCTTTGAATTTTGGGCTTCGGCACACTTTATTTCAATCCTAAGTTTATCGCTCGGCTTTCGAAGCCCTTACACACTGTACCTAATACCTACTACATATTATAATTGGTACAGTTTCGTAGGTTTGTTTGCACGATCAACGGACAAATCTTAAGAGTGAAGAGCAAAGCCTAGCAGGAAGTAAACCTCAGAGAGTTATTTTTTAGTTCCAGTTCCACAAAGAGGAACCAAAGAGTTAAAAGATTTGAAGCTTGAGTTTAAAACTGACGTTCATCAAATTGATCTCGACGAGCTTTGCGAACGATTCAACTCAGATAAAAACAAGGGGAAATCTTTAGAACAGGTAAACAATGCTCATTTTCGCGAAAAGGCAAATACCACAGTAGAAATTTTTGTATTTGTCCAAGCTTACAAGTGTCTTTGAATATATCTTATATGTCGTAAGTTAATACATTTGATTCTTCACCTCAACACTAACACAGGTATAAGGTTTTACTCGTTTATCTTTCATAAGACAGGTTTAAGTCAGTCTTAAGTCAGCCTTTTAATATCCGACTGTAATTGAGTCGTGTATGTAAACTGTAAGTTTTACATTTTAAATACATATTTTTCATGTAACTAATATATTTCTCCACTTTGTGCGTTACTCTGAAACATGCTACATCTAGAATCTGATTAGTCAGATTTCTTAAGCTGGCCTTAAAATACATTAGTCAGACATTCAGACTCAGACAATTAAATCTCATGGAAAAAAGCTTTGTATTACGTACAACTAGGCTGTCCTGCTATGAAGAGAAATCTAATATTTCTTAGCTTTTAAACTAACTTAGCTTTACTGTCGGATACAGGTGGCAAACGGCCTTTCTAAGCACGGCCAGAACAAACTCAAATCGGGAAAGAAAACTTCAGAATGGATTCGATTTTCTCGACAATTTTTCGGTGGATTTTCTATACTGGTATCATTCATATATATACCCAGGAGCACCTACGAAATTGTAGAATCGCATCTATATCTACAATGTTCAGATTTAGTTTTGTGCTTGAGCTTACCCTAGATTTGTCAAGTATAGGTTGGCCACCTAGTCACTCGTCCTTAGAGCGTACATTTTTGACAACTTCATCGTGTACAGATTTCAAATGTATTTACATTCCAATATTTTAGATCTAATTAAAGTTAACGACTAAAAAAAAAGATGTTTAATTTGCTACCTGTGTGCTATGAGGTCATAAGATGATAATGAGAAAATTGGCTTAGTGACCAACCTATATTTTTATAAATCTTGGACTCACCAATGTCCATAGTGAATTCTCTGCAAACATTTGGCCGATTTTTTAACGCTAATGAGTGAAAGTGATGCGTTACTTGCTTACCAGCCAGAATTTATTATTCACATTAGAAACTAGTTTTTCAACAGATACGTATGCCAAGATAATAGCTGAAATTTTCGTAACTGTCTAAGCTTAAGTCAAATGGCTTTAGACTGACTTAGGACAGTCTTATGCTAATTTTTAGACCTGTCTAATGAGAGATTAACAAGCTGATCCAATGGTTAATGTAAGTCAGATGCTGCCAAATTTTCATGCTTATAAAGTATTAAGACAGATATCTTTAGAAAGGCTTAAGATGCATTTAAGCTTAGACAGTTTCAAAAATTTTCAGTTAATGTGTTAGGATGGGTCATTTTCATCAAAGATATGGTTTTTGTTGCTCTAGCTTTGACAGCCAACTCTAGCTAAGCGCTTTACATTAAAAGTCAGACTTGGTCAAACTCGACTATTAAAAATTTGTGAACTCGTAGCTCAATTTTTTGTCAAACTTGAGTCAACAGCAAAAAAAAATCATCTTACAATATCTATTGGAAGGAGGTTTAGGACATAGCTTACATAATTTTTTTGATATTCGTCGTCTCGCAAACGTTTTTATGCAAGCTTTGATCCAAATTTATAACCTTAACATATATCCAATAGTTGTGGGTGGGATCCATTCTTTGCCTGACGACGTACGCTGTGAGGACGAATTCTTTTCGTGGCAAACACGACGATAACCTCTACTTGGGTGTGGCTCTTGCCTTTGTGGTCATCATTACAGGCCTTTTTTCCTATTATCAGGTATGAAAATTGAGACCACCATGTTTGTAGTAATGGCAGACCACGTACCGAAGTTTTCGCCGCTAGGTTTGCCAGCCATCAAAGGTTTTACCTTGGTTGATAACATCATTCCAAAGACAAGAAAATTTTTCATCACACTCCAATGATACCTAAATGCCTTTAACGGCTAGCAAACCTGGGGGCCAAAATTTGCAGGCACGACCTCCCATTATTCTTGTTCTTCTAAAACGCATTGTTCATATTCAAGGGGGGAAGTGGCCAAAGCCCATATCGTGTTGGGACGGGCCGAGATTTTACGGGCTTGTGTCGGATTCAGGCATTTTAAAAAGCTCTCGGGCCAATGTTTGTTTTGTAAATATACTTTTTCTGTTTATCTTTCCCTCCCTAAGACCATCAACATTTAGGGGTTTTCTTTATCTAGTAAAAAGGTTAAGTCCACCCTCTTACGTGATGTTAATTAAAATAAGGATCGGGATAAGATGGATCCGTAGTCAATTTTATAAAGTATTTACGCTCGTAAATTAGAAAAAATGAAGAATGAAGTTTCATTCCAAGAATGTGCTGTTTCACGTAAAGCTTTATCTTTTCGTTACGAAACAAATTTAAAACGTTTGTAAAATTAACTGCAGATTAAAAAGGTTGTCAATTATTGAATTATGGTCTTATATTTAATACACCAGCAGTCAATGTTTTAAACGAACACTTCATTAAAAAATATTTTTGTCACTAATAAACTGGTGTAGCTTTTCAGTCGTAACGCGGATTTTCGCGTAAAATAACTTATATAGCATTGACTACAGATCTGACTAAAGTATAATCTAGGTTTGCTCATCCTATGTCAATAAGACTAGAATACGAATGCTTTACAAAGAAAAAGCTTCCACATTATTACGTCATCGAAAATGAATGCACATGGCTTAAATGGTCAGCTACTTACCTAAGTCAACTTGAAAACTCTTGACAGGAGAGAAAATCTTGTCAAATCGTTGAAACCTTTTCGACCATGCTGCCGCAACACGCGGTCTGCATCCGTAACGGGCAAAAGGTCAACGTCAAGGCCGAGGAGCTCACTTTAGGCGACATCATTCACATCAATGCCGGCCAGAATATCCCGGCAGACATTAGGATCATTCAGGCGAACGGGTTTAAAGTCGACAACTCTTCGCTTACTGGCGAATGCAGGTTTTTGTTGTTGTTCTTGAGGTTTCATATTGTCGAAATGTGAATACGTCACAGTTCTCAAAGTTCTCTTTGTTGCCGTCTAGACCCAGAATACTGTTCAGGCTAGGATAAGTTATTTCACGTTTTGAAGTTAAAAAATAGGATTGAAAAAAAGTTCAGTTTAGGACATTTTTACGTGGTGACAATACCTATGAGAAATGTAATGATTTGAGAAATGTTAAGTTTCAAATTCACTTTAATAGGAAACAGAAATAGGTTTATTAGCCTAGTTCGTTCGTGATTAAAAAGAGCGCATCAACAAAAAATTGTCCTATGAAGTTTTACCTTGGTTAACAACAACCGATAGATTTTCTTTTCATTCGTTTGGTATCTTATATTTCCTTTACAGATTAGCGAGCCAAGCTTTTAGAGGTCCAAAAATAACGGGGGGGGGGGGGGGGGGCCCGTTGTTTATAGTGTTGGGTGGGGAATAAATTTAAAAAGGGAACCAGGAAAGAGAGGGGGCCGCACCAAACCCCGGCCGACGCCCACCGGGGCCCAAAAAATTGCGA
>LR037830.1:2513-12854 GCA_900607525.1 Apocyclops royi
GTGTTTCATTCGATATTAGTCGTTATTCTGGTATCATGGTTATAAAACTTTTTTTTTAGGCATAAAAGCAAGTTTACGAATGAAAAGATAGACAAGTTTATTAAAAAAGAAATTTTTCTACTGTTTATGATAGCGAGGTCACTTAGTCATTTCATATGATCTTAATTCGTCGATGATTTCAGGACAAAATCGTTTACAGTAAGGTCACAGATCTGCTACCTAAGGAAATTACCAATGAGGACGACCCTGAACTTCAACGACCCGACGAAGATGCCATTCGCGATGCTACAGAAAAAACCAGGTTCCATTCCATAATGAACAAAGTTAACTATTATTTTTTAAATATGATAACTTACGGTTTACCGGAATCATTCATTACAGAGCCGCGTTGGAGAAGCTAACGGCTTCGAAGATAACGTCCGCGATGCCCGTCAGAGCCGCTGAGAAGACCGCTCCGGCCGAATACATCAGGTACCCCAGATATCTTATTTTCCACTCTTTGTCGCGTTATATGCTTTTAGACCAAAAATTTCACACCAGCAGTGTTCATCGGTGTTGCCAGATTTGGTGGAATTCCCAAAAACAAACTAAAACTTAGGGTCTATTTAAGTGTCTTTAAATAAACATTCAAAAATTTTGTTTAGTTTCTGGTGGAATTTTGATGTCATTTCAGGCAACACTGGACTGTTAATAACTAATTTTCAAGGACACACAATGAATTTTAGACATGCAATTCAAATTCAAATTTTTGATTTGATTACATTTATTTGACTCAAGTTCAATATTTTACAATATCGATTATAAAGGGTACACAATAGTTGACATGACATGAATGATTTTTTCTTTTTTTCTTCCCTCCTTCGCTCAAAAAACTTTGTCCTGGGTGGGGGGCTTGAACCTTGGACTCTTGCATAGGAAGCCGACGGCTTATACATTTGACCATCTAGCCCCCCTAAAAACTAGTTTCAATTTCATTTTTAAAAAATACTTTACGAAGTTTTCAAATAAGTTAATTATTTCTTTATAGAGAGCGCAAAAGTTCAATAAACTTTTAAGTTTTGTTAGATTAAGAGCTAATGGTGTTGGCAATTTTAATTCGTTAGCGTAGAGTGTTTTGTTAAATTATTTTTTGGGGTTCTACACAGGTACACACCATCCCAGCAAGGCGAAGCATACAATTCCGGAGCCAAGCAGCGCGTCATCAGGATGGTCGAGGTTCAGAAGGACCCCATGGAACCTCCGAGGTTCAAGATCAACAAAAAAATTCCACGAGGCCCTCCGTCACCCCCTGCCCCTGTCATGCACTCACCTACGCGAAAAGTTACCGTGAAAGAGCAACAGGTAAGCTAGTCCGTATTGTAAATAAATGTTATTTTGTGGGGGGTAGACATCTTGAACCGTGGTCACATAACCATTGTCACCAATCATTGAGCTGGCAAAAGTACAAGTCTAGCCTATTGTACGAATGTTAATACTTATTGTGTATTAGCACAACAGGTTAGACTTAAGGCTAAAGCGACCAACGCTCAAGTTCTGTGTATTGATGTTTGTATCATAAAGCTATGATCACATAATCCTTCTAGGTCGAGTGTAAGATCGATTTTTCTTTAGTTTCTTGCTATTTGGCACGATCAACTTAACCTCTACTAGTGGTTTCGTAGGTTGGTCGTTCAACTGATGCGTATCAACTTTTAGCGGACTTACCGTGTCATTTCAACGTTATATATAAAGCGATGCAGGCTAAACTGTTTCATTAAAACATTTTTTTCGTTTCAGGACTGGAAGATTCCACCTTGCATATCTAACTGGAAGAATCAGAAAGGTTACACAATTCCTCTCGACAAGAGGTTGGCAGCTGACGGCAGAGGTCTACAACAGGTCCGAACAATAGATACCTAAGCTCATATCTTCGTAAGTCATCTCATCTCAAGTTTGAGATGAGAAAGGTTGAAAGTATTGAGAAAACATTGAGGTTTTCTCACCATCTCATCTCAAATCTAAGACGAGACGACTTACGAAGATGTCAACCTTAATTTTCTTTATGTCTGTGTTATAGCCCATGATGCGTACGAGCGTATTACGCGAAAAGGCATTGTACTAAGAATCAGTAGTAACTATTTAGAAATCGCATAAAAAAGAAACAGTCCATAACCAAAACCAGTGCAACTTAATAGAAACAGGATTAAAATTAGCACGTTAGTCGATTGAACCACGGCCCTTTTCACTTAAAAAAAAAGAAGGCAGTTAAAAGTCTTCTATATATTAATATCATTATAATTGTTTTTAACAGGGTCCACAAAATTGTCGTCATCGTAAATGAGTCTCACATATGAACTAGGTTTTTAAAGTGTAGCATTTCAATTAAAAACCTTTGAATTGTATCACACTGCCATTACAATCACTTAATTTGCCTAATAGTAATACAAAGATCTAGGCAACCTTTTAGAATGCTAGCATTTTAGGTTAGGTTAAGGATAGGAAAACCAGGCCTCTATTTTTTAATACTAGCAACTTGGGTACATGCCGTATATATATTTGTCAATTTATTTCTGCCTCCAGCCAACAATCAACGAGAACTTTTCGAAACTCGCCGAGGCGCTCTACATCGCCGACAGGAAGGCCCGCGAGTCTGTAGAAGCCCGCGCACAGTTGGAGAAGAAGTTGGCTGCCAAGGAGAAGGAGACGAAGGAGAACAAATTGAGAGAACTTGCGCAGAGGGCGCGTGAAGAGCGCGCAGGTAATAAGTTAAAACCATTTTTCATGATTTTTTTCCTAGTCTATTTAGAAACGACGTATGTATTCACTAGCTAGTCGTGCGAAACTGCAAGTCTAGTCTGTTGTGCATGTATGAACATGTAGGTATTAATATTTTGTACAACAGGCTAGACTTTTGTGTGCCCGACTGAAGGGGTTTTGTAACCGAGGCTTCAGACACTGCTTAGAAATTTACCGTCATTTCTTTTTTCTTTTCTTCGTTTCTTACAATCGGATAGCTTATTTGTTATTAACTTGTTTCACACTTTGCCTCGTAGGTCTCCGGGCAGGACCCTCGAACGATGAAGAACGCGAGCGTGACGAACTTCGTCACGAGCGACACAAAGAACGACAGAGAATGCGTAACTTGGACAGAGCTGCTCCAGGTATCATCAAATTTATACAAAAAAAATTGATAAGCTTGACCGTTCGTAGTTATAAAGTAGTTGAGCAGTAAGCTGGCCCAACTGCCTTAGATTTTCCGCTTTGACGAAATGTTCGAATTCCCTTTTAAATAATTGAACCTTCATGATCGGTCACTTAACCTAAAGGCGAGTTGTCACGAACTCGAAACTGCTCCGTAAAACGCATGCGACAACGATTTTTATTGGAATTTTCTACCTCCGTCATTTACGCATCCGTTTTGCGTAGTGGTTTTGAGACGTGTCGATTTCTGAACTTTTGCTTAACAGCTACTATCCAATAAAATATTTTGCTCAGTTGATGTATCAAAAATCTTTCTTTTTTGGCCTTGATCACATATCCACTGCGGCGGCCGTTTGAAACCATGGTCTAGCCTGTTGTATGAATTACAATAAGTATTCGTACTTGATCAGTGGGGTTGGCCCAATTTTTCAAAACAGCCACCACATTGGTTATGTGACCGCGGCTTAAGAATTGCACTTAAGGTGGTTCATTTTGTAAATCACATGATCTTCAGACCGGCGCTCGAAACTCGAGAGGAACCGCGAACGCGATATCAGTGAACAGATCGCCCTCGGCATTCCTGCCCGAGCTGCCCAAAGTGGAGAGGGACTTTTCGATTCGCGTCTCTTCAACCAATCGAAAGGCCTTGCATCCGGGTTTGACGATGACGAAGGTAAAACATTTTTTTCAGCCGTGTGACATCACATCTTCTGCACATTTTAAGAAGCCCTTATTGGGTGAATTGAAAAAAAATATTTCAACAAGATCTTGCTTTCTTCTAGGTCTAAATACAGAAGATGTGATGTCCTCATTTTGACCTGTCACTTTTTTAAATTTGAGATTAACTATACCTGCACTCCATATACTTTGTAATTTACTTTCAATTGGGGAATAATCTAGAACGTTTCATCAAATTTTAGGTTACAACGTTTATTCGGAGCCTTGGCGCAAAGAATCCAATCTTGCCTCGAATATTTATCGACCAAGCAAAAATCTTGACAAGGTGATTGTTTAACAATGAGTAGATTGTACTTTTTGAAAGGACATGATTATATATGTCCGTGGAACTTCAATGGCAAGGACTTCTATTTTTTTCCAAGGACAACTATGGAGAGGATTACGCTGAAGAATTACGCAAGACGAACCGCTTCGTGCCGGATAAAGAATTCTCGGGAACTGATCGTTCTGCTGGAGCTTCCAGGTATGGAAACGCTAACTGATCTTACCTGAAGAGTGACAAATTGCCGGGGTTAGGTTCTGTTTGAATTGACTAAGGTGTTGCCAGAACTAGGTAAAGCTACGGTCACAAATAGGTCGCAAGAAAAATTGGTCGCAAGAAATGCTACGAATTTAATTTCTTGCGGCAGGTCATTGCGAATGAAATTTCTTGCGGCGGCCGTACGGCCACCGTGCGACTATTTGTAAGGCTGCCGCAGGACCATTCTTAAGGTAGCCGTATGGCCGCCGTACGGCCGCCGTACGGCCGCCGCAAGAATGGCATTTGTTCTTTTCATGACTTATCTTGCGGCCATCGCAAGATGGCTGTACAGCGGCCGCAAGACCGCCGTACGGCGGCTGCAAAACCTGCGCTTGTAGGGAGTTTTCGCAAGAAAGTTTCAAAACGCCATACGGCTGCTGTAGGCTATCTTTTGACTATTCCTAAGGCTGCCGTACGGCGGCCGCAAGATAAGTCTTCTTAAAGTTTCATAAGGTTTCTTCCGGCGGCTGTACGAAACTTAAAGGTGGCCCTATGGTGGCCGTGCGGCAGCCGTACGGTTGCCGCAAGAAAATTGGTCTTGCGAAAAAGTTGATCATGTTGAACTTTTTCGCACCAGCTTCGAAACCTTGCGAAACCTCGCGAAACTATACGGCGGCCGTACGGCTGCCGTATGGCTGCCCCAAGAAATTTTACGAAACATTGCGAAAACTGATTTTGCGGCCACCGTACGGCCCCTACGACCTATTTGTGACCGTAGCTTAACTTTGGCTTATTTTATTTTGGTGGAGTTGTTTAACCTTGACGGTGAGAATCAATCAATGAATCTCCTCAGGTCCGGGCCCGTTCAGTTTGAGCGCGACGAAGATGATCCCTTCGGTCTCGACCAGTTCTTGGACACAGCTAAGCGCGCCTCCAATAAGAGAAACAACGAGGACGACAGAAAAGATCGCAAGCGTTCGAGAAAAGACTACTAGAACCTTTTTCAAAATCGATTTTCATTTCATACCATGTATATACTGATACGAGTTCTTGTAGAGTTAAGTCGAAGTCTCAAGTTGGCACATAATTCTAGATGTTGTCCTGTTAAGAAGTTGTAGGGGAATTTCTTTGTCGTATGCAAATAAAATATCACACAAAAATTTTTTCTTGTCGTTTAGTCGCAAGGTCGTACGATAAGGTTGCGATTGGTCGTACGATTTAATAGCGATCCTGAATTTTGTTGCAAATTAAAGTAAATGTTCATTAAATTCATTTTTGGATGGTAATGAATGAATGAGACCTCCTTGCGATTGATTTCGATCGTCAATTGCAATGCACTTGTGAGCTGTGAGAGGGGTTTAAAACGTTGCCGTGGGGAGGGGGGGGAGCACGTGGTTCTCCCTGAGATCCCTTGGAAGTTTTCCTAACCAAACCCTAATATTATAAGCATTTTACAATTTCAAAAATACCCATTCACTTTATTTACCGAGTGAACGGATGAGCATTAAGTTTATTATTCAACTTCTAATTACAAAAAAAAACAAGAACATTACGAGACAAGTTTCTTCTCGACAACAGAATAGAAATTATTGTTATAAAAAACGTCACAGTTATCCTCGTAGCCGTAATCGCGAATGGGTCTGTAGCTTCTGAATGGATTTCTGACCGCCCCTTCTATTATGGTAAGCTGGGGGAAAAAAAGTAAAATAAAAATAAAACGAACTTTTCAAAACGGTCAAGCCTGTCCTGAGCGCTGAGCGCAGTTGACCGGAAAACTTCTCGAGTAAGCTAAGTCGCGAAATTAAAGATCTTTTAAATGACATAGCTTACCTTGTCGTCTCCTATGGCTTTCTGGACTATAGGCAGATCCTGTAATTTATGTTGGAAATGACGTCACTACTTTTATACAACAAAATTTTCTAACTTTTTCACTGTGACGTGCAATTTCGCGGAAAATTGGCAAAATAATTATTGAGACCTGTAGTCAATGATATAAAACTTATATTGCGCAAAAATGCACGTTACAAGTGAAAAGCTACGCAAGATTGTTAAAAAAAAGAAATTGTTACTTTACGTGATAGAGACAGCTTAGTAAAAAAAAGTAAACTTGTCTAGCTTTTAACTCGTACTTAAATTAAGTTGTTTAACTTTGGGTACCTTGTCGGCCTCTGACTTGGTATACGAGGTGAACACGAGGGGTACGTCTTCCAACTGAAGCATGTAGGGAATGGACTCAAACCAGGTGTCCTTGTCAGTACCGTGATGTTCGTGAAAACCACAATTGAAAGCGCAGACCTGATTTAAACAAAGAGACGAATACTACTTTTGAATTAAGTTTCGAAATAGTCCAACTTTTCTGCCAGGCGAGAGCTTTTGCAAGGAAAATCTTGCCTTTTCGCGGAATTACGAATTACCAAATCAGGAGCAACGTAGTCCGATGACTCAGCGTATGTCTTGTATGACTTTTTACGAATTTCATATTTCATGGATCGACCAGCAGACACGCATTCTTAAAACAAAATATCTTTAAAGCGTCGAAATTATTGACATCCGTATACATAAAAATTTATTTAAAAACACAGGCTAATTGTAAATTCTACATTGGCACCATCGTTTCATTAATTTTCTTTGTCAAACAACGGCAAAAAACTTTTTGTAGCTAACATAGGTAGCGTAAGTGAGCTAACTTCAGGCTTGAGAGATTAGCAAGTTAAGCATTTTGACAATGTAAGTTACATATTAAGCCCTTGTCACATAACCATTACGGCGGTCGTACGAACTGATCAATGGGCTTGGCCTTAAGTTTCGTACGAGCGGCATAGTGGTTTTGTGACTAAGGTTTTAGAAGCAAAGAGCATCTAAATTTTCATGCCTAGTCAGTCTTAAGTCAAAAACATTTAAAATTACAAAAATCGATACAAAAATGTCAGCTAGTTAAAAAATGAAATTAGGGTTACAATAAGACAGATATCTGATATCGATACTTTGAAGATGTGTATAAAGATAGCAGGCTGCCTTCTTCTTCTAAGCGGTCAAGCTTTGCTACCTGGACAGTCCTCTAATCCTTGGCAAACCCCGTCGCTTTCCTCGTGAAGCTCAAGTCCCACAAAGATGACGTGCATGGACTTCACAGAGGGAAGTCTATGGAGAACGTACTCCCACTTGATCATACCAAGCATCTCCTGCACGTCTGCTCCGACAACGTGAACAACTATATGCTCTTTTGCCGTTGAAAGTTTCCCGGAAATTAAGAGTCCGTGCAGCAGGGTCATTGGGCTGCTGAGATTATTCGTAAGAAATCTGAAAAAAAAATAGTTTGCAAACAATTATGTAGTATTGCGCTTTCGCGAAAAATGATTTATCAATCTTATTTACGTGAAAAAAACACGTCAGCAAATGATAGTTTCATAGAATAGGAAACTAAGCAAAGGTTAATTATCTTACGCTTAGTCAAGTGTCTAAGATTTGGCAGATTGTATTTGTATTAACCTGTGAAATTTTCTGGTATTAGGAAGTTTTCTGATTGGTACATAAAAAAGTTAGCTGAAATTTTCATAACTGTCTAAGCTTAAGTGTGTCTTTACACTGTCTTAAGAAACTTGACTTAAGACTGACTAAGAATGAAAATTTGCTTACACCATTCTGCCTGTATCTGACTTACATTGGCTATAGAATCAACTTGTTAATCCACCATGAGACAGGTCTAAAAATTTGCATAAGACTGTCTTCAGTCTTTCTTAAGCCAAGTGACTTAAGCTTAGACAGATGCCAAAATTTCAGCTGTTGATTAGATTTCTGAGAAAGTTCGTGTGAAGGTTCTGTCTTCCCACCTTCAGAGTCAAGAATATGCTTGTCACAATTGATAAACTGTATTCCAAAACATGTGTCTTAGGCCACGGTCACATAAAAATTACGGAGGCCGTGCGAAACAATAGGCTGACTCGTCTGAGCAAAAATGAGTACGTTTTGGTATTTGTACAACAGGCTAGACTACTGGTTTCGTACGACCGCCAAAGTGATATGTGACCTAGGCTTTAAGAAACTAATTCAATTTTCTACAAAAGCTTTGTCAATTATCTAAGTTTAGACTAGGCTTAAGATTTTGACCCAAACCTCATGAGACAGTCTAGACAACTGCCTTGAGACACTTCACTTAGCTTTTGACAGAGGGGAAATATCAGTTATAAATTACGAATTTCTTATGACGAGGCATAGAATAGAAATACGTAACACTGAGACCTGGGTGGGTATTCGCAAAATTTCTTACGAAAATCTTTAGATATGTCTTTATAAGAATAATCTTATTTGTGTTATATTAAGCTAAATGAATATGGGTGTTAGATATCTAACCACTACGAAGGCCTTACGAAACCGTGGTCTATACCTTTGTATTCATATTTAATCGATGGGCTTAGCTTAGAGTTTCGTACGACCGTTGTTGTGGTTGTGTGACCAAGGCTTAAGATTAACTTGTAAAATAGAGGAATTTTCGTAAGATTTTCGTACGAACTTTTTTGAATACGGTCACTGCAGCCAATGTTACAAAACTTATTTAACTACAGAAGTCAATGTTATAAAGATACTAGGATCGTATCATACAAAAAAAAGCTGTCTCACTATGAAACAAGGTAAAAACTTGTCTAGTTTTTTACTCATAACGTGCATTTTCGCGTAAAATATAAAACATAATCTGATTCCACGCGAAAATACGCGTTACGTCGAAACAGGTTTACAGTTTAATTGATCCTAGTTTTTGTACTTTTTTACTGTGTTGAGATAGCTTAGTTAAACCACCAAATCGATACCTGAAGTCCATCTCCGCATCGTCGACTTCTCCCTCCATCTTGATCTCCGACAAAGAGGCCGGAAGTTTGTCGACAATCTTAAGGTGTTCAATCATGTTTGAGCCGACATTGATTTCTCCAGTATCTACCCTAATATAAATAAAGACCGTTTTTAAATTTGCTATATTGATTATGTTAATAGATATGTATGGAAAAAAAGACTATTATTTCAGCTCCCATTGATGTCAAGCCAATCAAGAATTATAAAGTAAAGGTTGGTCACTTGGACACCTTACCTGAAATTGTTGATGACGTCATCACGCTCAAATTTAGAGAGTATTTTCCTCAAATACTAAGGCATTTTTTCAAAATCGTTTCTTCCCATGAACTTGGGTATCACTTGCAGTAAAAATATTGAAATGAAAGTTAATTGAAAACTTAAATGTTTAAGATATGGCCTGCTTTAATTACTACCTGTATGTGATGATGTCATATGAAGATTATGAGAAAATTGGTTAAGTGACCAACCTTTACTTAAAAATCTTGAATCCAATATTCATTAAAGATTTGAATATCTAAGATCTCCAGCTAATATTTGTAATTTTAAAAAGATTTTTGATTCGACTACATGAAATTACGGCCCCTGAAGTTTAATGTTCAACCACCATTAAGGTGAGTTGTCACGGACAGAAAACCACTGCGTAAAACGGATGCAACAATGATTTTAATAGGAATTTTTCTATCTCCCATTTGTCGCTGATGTTTTGCGCAGCGGTTTTGAGTCCGTGACAACGAACCTTTAACCTTATACACGTAAAATACATAAGAGTTTTCTAGTGACAAAATGAGTAAAGCTCAATTTCTTATTTGGAACTAAGAAAAATGCTTTTTCAGCTGGTTTTACGCAAGTGGAAACGAGGTTTTAAGCAAAAAAAATGGCGGCCATACTTTGACGGGAGTAAAGGCACGGCGATGCAGATCGTCGACTCGAAACTATCGCACGCCATGGCGTACATTAATTCTCGGCAAAATTCTGTGTGCTGATCAAGATTCTGACCAAAAAAAAAAAAAAAAAAATCAATGATGCCGATTGAAAGTCCTTGAAAATTTTTGAAAAACACCAATGAGCAGGAAAGATTCCCAAAATTGACGAAGTCATTGTGACTCTTTATTTTTAAG